>PITA01008875.1:0-55107 GCA_004023965.1 Spilogale gracilis | reverse complement strand
TTTTAAGAAATAATTTTCTTGGGGCACCTGGGTGGCTCAGTTGTTAAGCGTCTGCCTTCGGCTCAGGTCACTGTCCCAGAGTCCCAGGACTGAGCCTGGCATTGGGATTCCTGCTTGGCAGGAGGCCTGCTTCTCTCTCTCTCACTCCTCCTGGCTTGTGTTCCCTCTTTAACTGTGTTCTTCTCTGTTGGATAGATGAATGAAATCTTAAAAAAAAAAAAAAAAAATTTTTTTCCCCTTACATTTACACTAGTGCTGAAGTTTAACAAAGCTCCTAACATTCCTAGGCTCCTAATATGTCAAAATAAACAGCTGAGCCTAGAAGAAATGAACTTGGGCTGGTTGGTTTGTTACTTTTTTTTTTTTTTTTTAAAGATTTTATTTATTTGATAGAGAAAAACACAGCCAGAGAGGGAACACAAGCAAGGGGAGTGAGAGAGGGAGAAGCAGGCTTCCTGCCAAGCAGGGAGCCTGCCGTGGGACTCGATCCCAGGTCTCCGGGATCATGACCTGAGCCGAAGGCCTAA
This sequence comes from Spilogale gracilis, assembly GCA_004023965.1. NCBI lineage: Eukaryota > Metazoa > Chordata > Mammalia > Carnivora > Mephitidae > Spilogale > Spilogale gracilis. The sequence continues at coordinate 54,580 of PITA01008875.1, read as the reverse complement.
CCAAAGTAACAAACTGAGTAACCGGTTTGTTACTTTTTAAAAAAGATTTTACTGGGGCACCTGGGTGGCTCAGTCGGTTAAGCGACTGCCTTCGGCTCAGGTCATAATCCCGGAGACCTGGGATCGAGCCCCGCATCGGGCTTGGCGGGAAGCCTGCTTCTCCCTCTCTCACTCCCCTTCCTTGTGTTCCCTCTCTGGCAGTGTTTCTCTCTGTCAAATAAATAAATAAAATATTAAAAAAAAAAAAAAAGATTTTACTTATTTGAGAGAGAGAGAGTGAGAAAGAGAAGCAGACTCCCTGCTGAGCAGAACGCCCAATGTGGGGCTCAATCCCATGACCCTGAGATCATGATCTGAGCCAAAGGCAAACTCTTAACTGAGACACCTAGGAGCCCCTGGTAGGTTTGTTACTGATGTTACGCTAAGCCCTTACTGCAAAAGGCGATGAGATACACTAGTCTCTTAATCATGCCAGGGAGAAATAACTCCCAGGAAAAAAGAAAAAAATGGCCAAATTTGTGAAATAAATTCTCAGTGACCCCCAACTTTCCATAATTACATGCAAAGGCTATAGGACTATATACTGTTGATCCTCATTATTTGTAGATTCTGTATTTGAAAATTTGCCCACTCACTAAAAGGTGTAACTACTAATCAGTACTTGTGGGGCTTCCAAGTCATTTGCGGATATGTGCAGAGGAGGGAAAAATTTGAATCACTTGATGCATACGCCCCAGGCCGAGGCGATGCTTTGCCTTGTTTCAATTTCCATGACGTAAACAAGTGTTCTCTTCACAGTCTATTTAGGGCCAAGTTTTTCACATTTTCATAATTTTTGTTAGTGATTTCACTATTATAATTTTTTTCAAAGCAAGTTCTATGTTCAACATGGGGCTTGGACTCATGGCCTTGAGATCTAGAGCTGACTGATCTGGTGACTGAGCCAGCCAGGTGCCCCAGCGATTCCTCTATTTAAAATGGCTCTCTAAGTGTAGTGCTGAAGTGCTGTCCAATGTCGCTAAGCACAAGGAGGCTGTGAAGCTCCACAGAGAGAAAATACATACTGTTGGATAAGCTTCATTCAGGCATGAAGTATAGCATTGCTGGATATGAGTTCAGAGTTAATGAATCAACAACATATCAAGAGATATGAAAAAGGTCATCTCTAAATCAAATACACCTAAAACAAGGTCACATATTGATCTGCTGATGAAAATGGTTGTAACCAAGGGCGCCTGGGTGGCTCAGTTGGTTAAACAACTGCCTTCAGCTCAGGTCATGATCCTGGAGTACCAGGATGGAGTCCCACTTCGGGCTCCCAGCTCTCCAGAGAGTCTGCTTCCCCCTCTGACCTTCTCCCCTTTCATGCTCTCTCGCTCTCAAATAAATAAATAAAATCTTTAAAAAGAAAAAAAAAAGAAACAAAGAAAATGGTTGTAACCAGGGGCTCACAGGAACCTAACTTTGTATTTTCCCTAGAAGTGATGGTTTAGTATTCAGTATTCTATTTGCAGTGACTTTATAGACCATAACAAGCACCAATATAAAGAACTGACTATATCTATTTTTTCCACAGAGTAGAAGTTCTACACTGAGCCAGGCCCCATCATGTGACTCAGGTCCATGCTTAGTAACATAGTAATTGAAAAGTTAGTCATCAGAGTAACTAAACACAGTTACTATAAAAGTAGTGTAACAGTAACACAAAAAGTAACATACTAACTAAAGACAGTTACTCTAGGAGTTCACGTATCAGTGGAAGGGCTAAACTAAAAAAAATGCAAATAATAATATGATAAACTGAAGTTCTGGAGATTAAATACTACATAATTTGAAACTGTTTTAAAGACCTCAAAAAGTGAATTTGCTAAAAATACTGTACAGTTTGGGAACCTCAGAAATTCTGCTTTGAAAATCAGCCTTCTTATGGTAGGCACTTCTATTTCTCTGAAGAAGCCTGAAATACAAAAGCATTAATCTTTTTTCACTGCTAGCAGGGAGGCCCCCAAAAGTGGCCCCCACGCCATGCATGGGGAAGCGCTGCCCTCTGCAGTCCCTGCAGACTCCCAGGGCCACACAGGCCAGAAGACTACTCAAGGGAACAACCTGTTTTTAAAAACCAAACTTTCCTGAATTAACTTCTAATGTAGGAATTCCTGCATCTCCTACTCCACATGCCTACAGCTGCCTCTACCTGAGCTAAGCTCTGCTTTCCCTGTCCTCCCACTACCATTCTTTCCCTCCAACATTCTACCCTGTACAACTCTTCTTACCAGACAAAGCCCCAGGTACTTCTTTTATACTTATCTGGGCTTTGAATGATTCTAGCACCTGGCCTCAATAACACTTTCCCATCTGCCTCTCTCCTGCCAAAATGTTCAACTGAATGAACCTGGTTGACAGGCCTAGTCTACATTCAGAATCTTTTTTTTAAGATTTTTATTTATTTGTTTGACAGAAAGAGAGATCACAAGTAGTCAAAAGAGGCAGACAGAGAGAGAGGAGGAAGCAGGCTCCCTGCTGAGCAGAGAGCCCTATGCGGGCCTCGATCCCAGGACCCTGAGACTATGACCTGAGCCAAAGGCAGATGCTTTAACCCACTGAGCCACCCAGGCGCCCTACATTCAGAATCTTTCTATTCCCAAGTTTGCTTGTGTGATCCCACTGCCTGGAGAGCCAGCCTACCAAATCTTTCCCCCAGTTCTCTACCAGACCCAGACATTTTTTTTTTTTTTAAAGATTTCATTTATTTATTTGACAGAGAGAGAGAGAGATCACAAGCAGGCAGAGGCAGGCAGAGAGAGGAGGAAGCAGGCTCCCCGCCGAGCAGAGGGCCCAATGTGGGCCTGGATCCCAAGAGCCTGAGATCATGACCTGAGCTGAAAGCAGAGGCTTTAACCCACTGAGTCACCCAGGCGCCCCAGACCCAAACATTTCTATCTCTTAAGAATAAGCTCAACTAAGATGTCCCTGGAACCTGTCTTTACCCTCCACTAGTAAAACCCTCCTTTAAAGAAGCTTCCAGAGACAGTCCTTTTTTTTTTTTTTTTTTTTAAAGTAACCTCTATACCCAACATGGGGTTTGAACTTAACCCCACGATCAAGAGTCACATGTTCTACTGACTGAGATAAGTCAGTCAGGCACTGACTGACTGCAATACCAGATTGCAGACTGCTATTTTCCCAATACCAATTTGCCTAGTAGATCGGGAAATGCCTCACAAGCAGAAAAAGGCACACTGGGAGAATGACAAACATGTGCAAAGCAGCTACAGGAGAGGTAAATCGTGGATATGGTTTGATTAATCAAATCAAAGGGTAGCCAGATCATGAAGAAAGTGTTTTTTATTGATACATCCTCACCAAATAAGTAACCAGTTCAATAAAAATGTACTGATTACCTTCTACGGGCTATTGAAGGAACAAGATCTGCTCCCTGTAGTTAAGGAATTTTTGAACACTCAACTCTGTTGAACTTCAAAGCCTAAGTATAAATGGTAATTTACCTCTGAACCATGCTGAAAAGAACTCCATCCTAAAGACAGAAATGTATTTCACTGGTTGAGATGTTAACTTGAGATAAAACAACAGTGAGAAAATGGTAGAAGCCCCAAATCTACTGTGCCTATTGGACTGCTCATTAGAACTGCTGTTTCCCCTTACATCGCTCTCCGTGATGGTGATGGGAAGGCCGCGCAGCATGATGGTCTTACTCTCCCTCTCATCACTGATGTCATGTCTGTAGTCATGCTCGCCATAGTCACCATCTGAATGGTAGCCATCTTCAGATCGGTCACTGTTCCTTCTTTCACGTTCTCTCTGATTTATAATAAACAAAATTACAATTAAAAGAACACTGGGTTTAGAACCTTTGGTCCAGGCCCTCTACTCCTAGGAATTTATCTTTAGGAACAACAAAGAGGGTATGGGAACTCCATGATGATGTTCACTGTAGTTTCTAAATCGGGGGGGGGGGGGAAGGACCATAACCATTTAGTTCAGGAAGAATGGTTTAACAACTTACTGTACAGTACACACCACACAACAAAATACTACTACCTGTTATAATACGAAGATTATATGCCCGGAAAAAGTAAAAAAACCCTGCAAGATTACCTGGGCAGCACAATTACTTCTTAACAAAGCTATATGTATATATAAAAAGGAATGAGATAAAACTATGCTGACTGAAATTACATCTTTTAGAACAGCAACTGAGGCACAGGGCTGGTCTATTATTATGCTTCAACTGCCTCATCTTTAAAATGGGACGACACTTGCCGTAAGGGATTAATTAAGTTCATGTAAGTCAAGTGCTCAAAAGAGTACCTGGTATATGATGAGCACTATGTAAACCCTGGCCAGTATTTCTATTTCCAGGCTCAGTTTGTCTTTGACGATTAGAGTGATCTCAACAGATTTCAGAATGATAGTGTGTTTGAATATAATACTCAAGAGGAGAGTTCCACACTTGACATACTTATATTTCCAGAATCTTAGAGGCTTTGTGCATGCAATTTATAATTTTAACTACACCATACCAGCTGCTGACCACTCACCTCTGGGCTGTCATAGTCTCGGTAGTCATCGTATCTGTCGCCCCTCCGATCATCACTAGATCTTTTGTAATCGGAGTCCCTCCGCCTGCTTCTGGATTCACGCTCATCCCGGTCATCCCTGTCTATGATGGAACCGTACCTTCCACTACGCTCTGTTCTACTCACTCTGCCAGGGAAATAATATTCATTTACTCTAAAGCAAATCACACTTTATACCTTTAGAAAACATAATTGAAAACATCCTCCCCCCCAGTCCCCACAGCTCAGCATATCAGATATCCAAATAGTTTAACATATCCCTTAAAACTTATCACCAAACTCCAGTTTACAAAGACAAACACTAGGAAAACATCCACATCCCTAAAGGCAAAGATACTGTTCAGGAAATCATGTTAAATCCGATAATATGACTATCACATGTTTGGGTTTAATTTTTTTTTTTTTTAAAGATTTTATTTATTTATTTGACAGAGAGAAACACAGCCAGAGAGGGAACACAAGCAGGGGGAGTGAGCGAGGGAGAAGCAGGCTTCCCACTGAGCAGGAAGCCCGATGTGGGGCTCGATCCTGGGTCTCCAGGATCATGACCTGAGCCGCAGGCAGTTGCTTAGCCAACTGAGCCACAGAGGCGCCCTAATTTTTTTTTTTTAAAAAGGTCAGGCTGTCCAAGTTCATCCCATGTATTCCAAAGCCTGCATTCTACACATATCACTCCTTTTATCCCTGATTCAGATCTTAGTGATCAAAAATAGGAAGAGAACAACTTTTAGCACTTCACCCAATTTCAAAGGAGAGTTGTTCATCTGCTCTCAAGGGTATCACACTATTGGGAAATGGACCAAATAACCTGGATGAGTTAAATTAATTTTTTTTCTTCATCAGACAGTTAACCAAGTTCATTTGTTAAATGTAACCAGTGCAAGCAGAGAATATTATTTTCTGTAACATCTGGTTTATTTTTGATTCCTGGATAGCACTGGGCCTCATAGGAAAGTCTAGTAACAAGAGGCTTAAACGCATTTGACTACAGATAGTTCTTCCACAGATTGTTTACCAGGTTCATAAAACTCCTGTGTAAGGACAAGACAAAGGAAAGGCTTAGAAGGGCCTCATTTAGCGCATACAAATTTATCAAAAAGACACCAATGAAACAAGTAGTCTAGGACTACTTCCTAATGTGAAGTATGATGATGAGAAACCCTAAAAGCGTAAATGTTAATTTAGTAAGTTATTTGGAATCACAGACTGCTAACACAGCATTAAAATAATGACATGGCATGACACAAACATCTCCTGAGTCTCTCTGGGCCATCAATTTGATCACTAGGAGACTCAATACTAAGTAGGAAGGTGGCTGAAAAAGGTCGTGTATGTAAATCAAACAGTCTACATGGAAGGATCCACAGACGACATGGCAGTCAAATGCTCTTGTCTTAACTCTCCACTGATTCTTTAGTAACTTCTCATTTATTTTTCATGTAACCCACGGTCTGTCCAAAGCTTCTGTAAATCTGCACAATCTTGCCACAGAGGGGACAAGAACTAGCATTCACTAACTGCTTGCTATAGCCAGGTATCGTGTAAAGTAGCAGACTTGTATGCTACTGCATAGGCTGTTTTCCACACTGGGAACCCTCAGTGACCCACTTCCTCCTTTGCCTAATTCTTACTTACCTTAAAGAATATTTTCTTCAGGAAGCTTTCCTAGATGTTTGAGGAAAACACATGCTTCCTATGTGTTCTAACAGCACCCTCGACTTCTCTTACATAGCACAGCTCACACAGTACTTCACTTCTCACTAAACTGCATGCTTATAAGAGCAAGGTTCATGAAGGCACTAACAGCAATGCCTGGCACAAAATAGACACTCAAATATTTGTTTGATAAACAATTTCTAAAAAACAGTTCAGTCCCCAATGAAATGCTGAGCTCAAAAGACATGTATAGTAACTTACCGTTTGTCTGAACCCATTGTCCTACTGAAGATGTAGCACAATGTTCCAAAAGGCTCAAATTTTGTTTTTTTCTAGGAAACAAGAGAAATTGGCAGCTGAAAATGTGAGAGATCACTTAACTCAATCTTTCTATAAGTTAGGACACTACTGAGATTAGAATTTCATCAAACTCCTAACAATGACTATCGAAGATGCGGGCAGGGAGAGGGGGAGGTGGATCAACTGTCCCCACGAAAATCATTTGTTGAAATGTGGACAGCAGGAAGATGAAGCATATTTTAACATATGAGATTCCCTATTCTATAACAAACTCATGAAAGGATGCAAGCAGAAGATTCCTTCCCTTCTCCTACTTTAGGATTAGGAAGCAAAGAAAGGGCAGAGATGAAATCAGCTTCCTGTGTTCCAATCAAAGCAAATCCAGTGGGGTAGTTGGCCGTTAAAACATTCATCAAAGCATCTTTATTAACACAAGGAGCAACATGAAATTCAAAATCCTCTGATGAGAAGTTTATATCTTTTAGAAGCCGGGATGATGCACTGATTGAAACCTACTCTATTTATAACGCAATGGCTGATTCTAAACTATTTCAATGAGACAAGAGCAAAGCTCCATACGACTTAATTCCCCAGTAACAATCACCACCACCAACCCTTGAGGCTGCCAGCTGGGCCCTGCAGCGACCTGGCGGTGATAAAAACAACACACAGCTAGACCGCGTTCAATTCGGAGAGGTCTGAGAAACTAGTTTCAACCGTCCCTGGCACCTGTTCCAGAGGAAACTTTCAACGAACATTTGCTGAATTAATAAATGCAAGAGAACCACCTGGGAGAAATAAGGCCCTAGGCAAAATCTCTAATGCCGCCCCTCATCGCCCCGGCAGTGCCTGGACCCACCTCCGTGGGGGTGTTGCGGCCGAGATGGCGGCGCCACAGCCTGCGCGACCGACTCGGGCGTCCAGCTTTCCCTTTCTGCCTGCAGAGGCCCCTCCCGACCCTCAAGAGGCTCCCCGGCCGGCAGATCTGCCTTCACCGAACAACCTCCCGGAGAGGGCTCATTCAGATGCAGCTGCGGGACGATGGCGGCTAGAAACTGCCGGTCGCTCCAGAGGAGTACCCGAGGGACAGACGACGGCTCCACGTTCAGTTGGGTTGCGAAGTCGGAGACGCGTCCAGACAGAGGCACAGTCAAGGGCCCGAAAGAAGCGGGCCTCGGGTGGGGCGGGAGGACGCCCTCTAAAAGCTGACAGCGCAGGCGGCGAGGAGGGGCGCGGCCCTCCAATGCCTCCGGTAGCTACTCGAGAGATGCGGCTGGGGCTGATCGGCCGCCGCCCGCGGCTGTCAGGGAGGCTGCGCAAGGACTGCCTCCAAAGCAAGAACCTCGGGTCGTTTCAGACGGCTGCCGCACTTACCCCCAGGAAAGACCAAAGTGGCAGAAGTAGCGGTTTTGTGCCCCAGAATATCCAACAGAGTACGGCCGCCTCACAAAATGGCGCCTCGGTCGACGGCCGTCTCCTACCCACAGTACCTCGCGCCTGCCCCCTCCCCCACACCACCCGCCTCCCAAGGAGGCATCCAATCCGCGACGGAGTCTGGCTACGCGAGGACTGCTGGGAAGTGTGGTCGCTAAGACATCCTGTCACTCACTAAGCCCTGTGTTAATTTCCTGCGTATTTCTTTCTTTCCTTTTTTTTCCCTTCAAAATCAAGGGCGAAGTCGCCCGTCTGTCATTGCAGATCCTGATTAGAGCTCTTATCTTTAGTGGTAATTCTTTGTCTTCGCTACAAAGGCTTTAGAGAGCACAGTTTGCTTTCACTGGTACAATACAGAATATCACGTTTAACCTGGTTTTAAGAGAAATCACGTTCGTTGACTTTTGTATGACTGGACTCTGGATTGTTGAGCTGGATGCTTTACAAATATCTATTTTAATTTTCGTAACGTATGAGATGGCTATTAAGCCCATTTTGCAGGTGAGGAAAATGAGGCTTATGGAAATTAAGAGAATTAAAGATATATATATTTTTTAAGTAACCTCTATACGCGACATGGGGCTGGAACTCACAATCCTAAGATCAAGCGTGGTTCGCTCTACTGAGCCAGCCAGTCGCCTCCAAATTCATATAATTTTTTTTTTTAAGATTTTATTTATTTATTTGACAGACAGAAATAGAGTTAGAGAGGGAACACAGCAGGGGGAGTGAGAGAGGGAGAAGCAGGCTTCCCGCTGAGCAGGAAACCCGACGTGGGGCTTGATCCTGGGTCTCCGGATCATGACCTGAGTCGAAGGCAGTCACTTAACCAACTGAGCCACCCAGGCGCCCCTTTATAATTCTTTTTTTAAAAAAATATTTTATTTATTTATTTGACAGAGAGAGGATCACAAGCAGGCAGAGAGGCAGGCAGAGAGAGAGAGGAGGAGGCAGGCTCCCTGCTGAGCAGAGAGCCTGATGGAGCCTCCATCCCAGGACCCTGAGATCATGACCTGAGCCGAAGGTAGAGGCTTTAACCCACTGAGCCACCCAGGTGCCCAAATTAAGACAATTCTTGAAGAAAGTACTTCAAAAGATTTTTTTTTTTTTTTTTTTTGACAGAGAGAAACACAGCCAGAGAGGAAACACAAGCAAGGGGAATGAGAGAGGGAGAAGCAGGCCTCCCGCGAGCAGGCAGCCCGATGTGGGGCTTGATGTGGGGCTCAATGTGGGGCTCCATCCTGGGCCTACCGGGATCATGACCTGAGCCGAAAGCAGTTGCTTAACCAACTGAGCCACCCAGGCACCCCATTGAAGAAAGTACTTTTAGAATGTCATTTGATTGATATTCTCTAGTCTAAGGCAAAAGCTCAGGAAAGTCGTTTTCCAGGGTTAATTTAACAGTACTTGGGAAGTCTAATAGCATCTCAAAGTTGCAGCCAAATCAACCCTATCTCCTTCACAACCTTCCTCAGCTCACAAACTGTGACTCCCTACTTCCAGATCACCCAATCAGTAAATCCTGTTGACTCTATCTTCAAAATATGTCTAGGATCTGACCACTTCTAGCTGCCTCAATTGCTGTTCTTCTAGTCAAAGCTATGGTCACTGTCCTTGTTTTAGAGACTGTAGGTCACACAGAGTTAATAGTGGAACTGGGATTTGAACTAATAAACTTGATTTCAGAGTCCATGCTCTCAGCTTCTAGAACGTAAATTCCAGAAGGGCAGGCACTTGTGTCTCTTCAGTTCACTTATATATGCCTGGCACAATAGATATTTGTTGAGTAAACAAATTAATCCAAAAACAAAGAAAGCTAAACCTGTAACATTTGAGGGGCACCTGGGTGGATCAGTCATTAGGCGTCTGCCTTGGGCTCTGGTCATGATCCTGGAGTACCAGAATGGAGCCCCACATCTGGCTTCCTGCTGGGTGGGAAGCCTACTTCTCGCTTTCTCACTCCCCCTGCTTGTGTTCCCTTTCTAACTGTGTTTCTGTCAAATAAATAAAATCTTTAAAAACAAAACAAAAATCGTAAAAATTGGGCAGAAAAAGGCAAGGATTCTTGGGTAATTCAAAGAGCTATTTTGGTCAGTGAGATGGTGGTATTGCAGTGCCTCTAGTTGGCATAATTTGCGCTCGGCATTATTTATAGAGGTATTTTAAGTGAAACTGGCTTTTCAGGTCACATATATAGGCATGAAAAATTAGATCATGATAAGGCAGAAGAAGCTTTCAGTAATAGAATACCACAGACACTCTTCCAAGAGATCTTTCAAGAATAGTGGAAGGATGTCAGTGAATATATTCCAAACCAGAAGCTTCAAATATACTGGAAAATCCTTTTCTTGGAAAAGCATCCAGGAAAAATGTTCTTTAAACATGTTCTAACTATGGACATTCTATATTAAGGGCATTAAGTGATGGACACTGGATGTTCTTTGGGTAATTAAAAAAACATAACAATAGAGTGGTGCCTGGGTGGCTCAGTCATTTGTGCCTTCGGCTCAGGTCATGATCTCAGGGTCCTGGGAGTGAACCCCACATTGGGCTCCCTGTTCTGCGGGAAGCCTGCTTCTCCCTCTCTCACTCCCCCTGCTTGTGTTCCTTCTCTTGCTGTGTCTCTCTCCGTCAAATAAATAAATCTTTTAAAAAAAACCCAAAACCTAACAATAGAAGGTAGAAATTTCTGATTTTGGAAAAATGAGTAACATAACTTCCTTTCCCTCTTCCTCTCTCTCTCTATCCATCCATCATTAAGGCTGCTATGAAGAAATACCACAGACTGCGTAGCTTATAAACAACAGAAAATTATTTCTCACAGTTCTGGAGGCTGGGAAGTCCAAGATCAAGGTACCAGCATTGTCAGGTGAAGGCCCTCTTCTGGGCTGCAGACTTCTTATTGTATCCTCACATGGTAGAAGCGTCTAAGGAGCTCTGTAGGATCTTTTTTACAAGAGCTCTAATCCCATTTATGAAGATTCCATCTTCATGAGCTTAATCATTTCCCAAAATCCTCACCTACTAATACTATTGAGAGTTAGGATTTGAATGTATGAACTTAGCGGGGAGGGGACACATTCAGGTCATAGCACTATACACACACACATACATATACTTCTTGTAAGGACCTATTTCGATGTCTAAGCCGCCATCTTGTTGCTTACTCAGAAAAACAACTCCTGGAAAACAAAGGCGAGCCAGATTGGGGGAGACGCCCAGTCAACCCCCTTAACCTCCGGTTCCAGGAGCAATGGATATGCAAATTAAGAATGGGCAGCCAGTTCCCGGTAATTAGGACCAGGTGAGAACGCCCAATCAGTTAATCCCCTTAATCTCCCGGACCCTGACCAATGGAGATCCCCTGGTAAACCACTGTGTTTCGGGACGCCTGGGTGGCTCAGTTGGTTGGGCCACTGCCTTCGGCTCAGGTCATGATACCGGAGATCCGGGATCGGGCCCCACATCGGGCTTCCTGCTCGGCGGGAAGCCTGCTTCTCCCTCTCTCGCTCCCCCTGCTTGTGTTCCCTCTCTGGCTGTGTTTCTCTCTGTCAAATAAATAAAATCTTTAAAAAAAAACAAAAAAAACAAACAAACAAACAAAAAAAAACCACTGTGTTTAAATGGTAAAGGGGATTATGAATTTAACAGTTTAAATGTATTCATCCTCACAGCAGAGTGAAAGAATTAACTCTAGGCAGCTGCTGATTGCAATCAGCTTGTGGCTTGCCCTATAAAGGCTAGCTAAGACTAGGCGGGGCTGTTCTCTCTTTAGAGGTGACCCTGGCCCGGGTCAGTATAATTCTTGATGCTTGGCGGGGAGGGGGAGGGGTAAAGCTTTGCTTGACCTTTGCTTTTTTTTTTTTTTAAAGATTTTATTTATTTGACAGAGAGAAACACAGGCAGAGAGGGAACACAAGCAGGGGGGTGAGAGAGGGAGAAGCAGGCTTCCCGCTGAGCAGAAAGCCCGATGTAGGGCTCGATCCCAGGTCTCCAGGATCATGACCTGAGCCAAAGGCAGTCGCTTAACCAACTGAGCCACCCAGGTGCCCCGACCTTCGCTTTTGTATCAGCCTCGTTCCTCTGACCACGGATCCTAACACTTCTACTTTTCCACAGGTGCTGTATGTATTTACATATAGTGTCCAACTTATGGGGAGATGTATGTAAAACTCCCATCATCAGAAAAAAGTAGAAGTATGCGACTGACAAGGCATCCAAATATGTTTTCTTGGAGTGCCTGGGGCTCAGTCGGTTAAGTGTCCAACTCTCAATTTCGATTCATGTCATGATCTCAGGGTTGTGGGATCGAGCCCCACACTGGGTTCCACGCTCAGTGCAGAATCTCCTTCTCCCTCCCCCTGCTTGCTTTCACTCACTCTCTCTCTAATAAATAAATAAAGGGGCGCCTGGGTGGCTCTGTCAGTTAGGTGACTACCTTCAGCTTAGGTCATGATCCGAGGGTCCTGGGATGGAGTTCTGCATTGGGAGAGCCTGCTTCTCCCTCTCCCTCTGCCTGACCCTCTGTCTACTTGTGTTTTTCATCTCTGTTAAATAAATAAAATCTTTAATAAATAAATAAATCTTAAAAAATTTTATTCTGGGGCGCCTGGGTGGCTCAGTGGGTTAAAGCCTCTACCTTCAGCTCAGGTCATGATCTTAAGGCCTGCATCGGGCTCTCTGCTCAGTAGGGAGCCTGCTTCTTCCTCTCTCTCTGCCTACTTGTGATCTCTCTCTCTCTGTCAAATAAATAAATAAAATTTTTTTTTAAAGATTTTATTTATTTATTTGACAGAGAGAAACACAGCTAGAGAGGGAACACAAGCAGGGGGAGTGAGAGAGGGAGAAGCAGGCTTCCCACCAAGCAGGGAGCCCGATGTGGGACTCGATCCTGGGTCTCCGGGATCATGACCTGAGTCGAAGGCAGTCGCTCAACCAACTGAGCCACCCAGGCACCCCTAAATAAATAAAATCTTAAAAAAAATTTTTATTCTGAAGTAATCTCCACACCTGACATGTGGCCCAGACCCACAACCCTAAGATCAAGTCACATGCTCCACCAACTGAGCCAGCCAGGCACCCCTGTTTTTTGTCTTGAGTAAAGCTGTGTATATTCAATATTGAGCAAAGTTCTTTAAGACTGCTTTTCCTGGGGCACCTGGGTGGCTCAGAGGGTTAAGCCTCTGCCTTCAGCTCAGGTCATCTCAGGGTCCTGGGATCGAGCCCCACTTCGGGCTCTCAAATCAGCAGGGAGCCTGCTTCCCTCTATTTCTCTGCCTGCCTCTGCCTACTTGTGATCTCTCTGTGTCAAATAAATACATAAAATCTTAAAAAAAAATACTGCTTTTCCTAATGTTCTGAGGTAAAAAAAAAGTTCTCTTAACAAAATGATCTTTTTTTTTTTTTTCCTTAATTTCCCACCACTTGGCAAAATAAAAAAATACTTCATGTCTTGATCTCAGGCTGGGAAATACTGCTCCTGAGTAAGAAGACTTATGTGAGAGAACTCTTGCCTATACCAAGAAACTAATTTCTTTTGTCATAGATGAGCTTTGACGAACTAGCAGAGATATGCAATCAAAATTTAATTCAACAAGTATTTTCTATAGACCCACGAACAAGGCATTATTCACTTTTATAGGGTACCTACTGTGTTAGGCTCTAAAGATATAACAGTAAAGAACATCACCCAAGATCTCTGCCCTTATGTAGCTGGCATTCAGATCAAAGCCACAGGGAACAGCCCAGGGACATGGTAGGGTGACACATTTTTCTCATCCCTTCCTACTTTCATCAATACCCAAAGTACTGCTTAAAAATGTATGGAGCACTTAAGACCATCTTTCCAACTGCAAAATTTCCATTTAAGTGGCAATAAAAGCTGGAAAACAAAACTAGGCAAACTAGTCTGAGGTCTGAGCTTAAACACTTTCTTCAGGGAAGATGCTGCCAAGAGCTTGTCGTACTGTCTCTCATCACATCAGCAATTGTTAAACGTCCATCTTCCTCAGTGTCTAAGTCCCCTGAGTACAGAGACCAACACTGGTCTTGCTATAAGTCCCAGTGACAAGTAGAGTAGGCTCTCAAAACATTCATAGGATGACCACTTAATAACTCAATGATGCTTGTACTGGGGAGCCAATGAACTGATGTTAACTAAGCAACCCGTAAAAGAATCTTCAACGGTGGAGCATTTGATGTGTTCCACAGTTTAAGCTCAAATGGATAACAAAAAGTTAGAAGGAAAACCTGGTCTGGCCAGTCTAGGACAAACTTGGACCAGCTTTCAAGAAGTATTTTGATGTACTCATTGATATACTCAAAAAGAGAGATGCACCACAGAGGTACCCGCAGGCCATCAGACCAGAAGGTCTCTTGGACTGCATCTGTCTGCAGCTGACAGTCCAACGGTCCATCCTCTGTAATGCTGCACTAGTGGCAGCAAGGCCCAGAACCGGGGGCTCTTAATCCCTAAGCCAGTGTGATCATCATTTCGTTTTCCCTTTGCGAGGGGTAGAAAGTCTTAATAAAGATTCAGAAAAAGGGATTATATCTGGAGACAGCATGGCAAACAATTTAACTTCACATATATCATTCCTGTTTCTAGAAATGTTTTCTTCTTGGTATATCCTACCTTACCATGTCAACTCATTGTGGTGCTCACAACATGTGACACACTGAGTACTCACCAGGCACCTAGAAAAAGAGCTATCACACTGTTCCCCACTACCCCCCACCAAAAATGGGGAAGCAGAAGAGGACTTCAAAGGTCTAATCAGTAGTAAACGAACATAATGTTCAGGCTCAGCAGTTATCAAAGAAAAAGAAGCATGCAATGAGATGCAGTTTTCATTAATTAGATCAGGAAAATAATTTTAAAAATCTGACAGTACTCACACAAGCTAGAGTTCAAAGGTCACCACAACACATCCACACACAGATAGCAGCTGGTGTCTCAGGGCTCATGGTAGCACTTGTTGCCGTTTCAGCGCCATCTCAAATGGGCTGCACCAAGGCGTGCTCTCCCTCCTACCATAAGCCCCACCCTCACCCATCTACGGGAGAAAAATATAACCAACCAAAAAAAATCACATTGAAAAAAAGTTTATTTAAAAAAGTTCTAGCAGCAAGAACAGTAACAAAACAAAAGAGAGACGGACAAACAAAACAAGAAGGAGGTTGTGTCCTATGGGGACTTGTCTCCATTCTTTAATCTAGTTCTTTATACCGAGCAAACATGACTCTTCGCACAGCATCTCGGTAAGTCTCGTTGGACTGTCTCTTGCTGGTTCTTCCTGGAGCCCCCACACTGGGCCCCCTCATCCGGCCTTCAGTCTGTAACACAAAGACAAACAATGAAGTGGGCTCTATCAATTAATAAGCCTCAGGGCTGGCCTTTGATTACAAGCATTTCTGGACCAGTAAGGATCAGGATTTGGGGGAATTTTTTAGAATGTTTAATTAATAAACAAAACCCAGGATGAATAAGGAGGGTAGTGACGCCATGACTTCAGGGTGCAAGATTTAATACCAGACATATGAGAAGCCAGTCTTCTCTAGCTGGCATTTTCAGAGGGGGACCGAGCCAAAACAAAATGGGCAACATTCCCTCTTAAAACCTTTGCTCTTGTCTCTTGCCGAAATAAGTGAGGCAGAGCCCTTTGTGAGAACCAGGACTAACCTCACCCTCCTCTTATTTTAGCCATTTCAGTTCCTCTGATGATGTCTCTCAGAGATGCTTTTGTACCTTTTATTGTAGATTCCATGGTTCTTGTCACCAAATGATTCATCAGTTTCAGATCGCCTGATTCCCATACTGCCCCACCTTTTACTCCATGTAAGAGTAAGATGAGCCCCATTTCCACTGCCAACCAAAATTACAAAGGGCCCAGAATGCCTAGCTATCATCCAGTAATCAAGACTGTTTGAAAGAGAGAAAGTTAAGTATATTCCAGGTTCATGCCACCCCCAAAAGATGGAAACCATTTCACCTCCTCTGCTGAAGCCAATCCGGGATGGCCATACCCGAGGCCCGCCCCCTTCCTCCAGCCAGCGGTCTGCTGGACACAGCCTCCTTTGTTGCTACTGTCGATTCCTTCTTTACCAACAGGTTTGCGATCACTGCGAAAGGAGCAGATGTACTTACATACCATCACTTTCAAAGTGACCCTAATAAACCTTTGTCCTCTTGATCCACATTTGCTTCCTCTTAAGTATATTAGGGAGTATTTCTGAGTGCTTGCTATCTATCCAACAGGCTTTTGTTCTGGGGATACAGAGATGCCCAAGACCGACCCCTATTCATGGGGAAGGACATGAAAGGCTAAATGTCCACAGATGCCTATACCTCAGCCATGGATGTGGCACTAGGAGACATCTCCTATGGAAATACATCAGAGAAGGCACAAACTCTGAAGGAGCATCACCAAAAATGACGAATTCTAACAAGAGGGCACATCTCAACTAACAAAAAGCATGAGAGGAAAGGAGGCCACAAATAAAAAGTAAAAGAATATAATCTGTCTAGGAGAGGAATGGTAGGAACTGACAAAAGGCTTCTTGGGCCAGACTGAAAAGCCTTGAAACATCATGCTAAATCATGACTCTGGACTACATCCTTTAGGCAAACCCTACCCCCTGGACTCCAGGCCTCCTTCTAAGCAAGGTATGCCTTCACAAAAAGGCAAGTTTTAGGAGATTTCTGTTCACAAAGATGGTTTTGGTGTCAGGGTAGAGAGTACACTAGAGGTTAAAGAACAGAGACAGAGTAAAGAGTCCAATTTGGAGGTGAGCTAGAAAGGGGAAAAAGCTTAATTAGGAATGTGGCCAGTAATGCTACAGGGGATAAAGGAGGAAGATTGGGTCACACCAGGCAGACCACGATGCAGTGACGTCACTACTCTGAAACAGGAACACACAGCAGGTTTAGCAGGACCGGGCCTGAGAACAATATGGAATCTAATAATGAGTAATTGTTTAGAGTGAGGTGCCTAAGAGGTCTCCAAAAGGGCATTCCCAGGGGTACATGCAAAGAGTGATTTTGCGCTCAGAAAACCAA
The DNA here is from genome assembly GCA_004023965.1 of Spilogale gracilis. Taxonomy (NCBI): domain Eukaryota; kingdom Metazoa; phylum Chordata; class Mammalia; order Carnivora; family Mephitidae; genus Spilogale; species Spilogale gracilis. The sequence goes on along the minus strand of PITA01008875.1, from coordinate 37,534 downwards.
ACTGCCTTGGAATGAAGTCATAGGGACCTGTTAGTTTGTTAGTGACAGTTGTGGCTTTGGGTCTAGGTCAAGCGGGTGGAGCAGCAAGAATTAAAGAACACTGAGGGCAGAGCTCTGGAGAATATCTGGAATTGCCCAGAAAACCAACAGAAGCATGGGAGAAGACTAAGAAGAAAGGGAACCAGTAGAATGTGGTGTGATGGGTGCCAAGAATAAAGAAGGGTGTCTTTCTGCACCCAACCCAACTAGCTCAGGGCTAAGGTGTCCTTCCTCCTGAATGACTCCTTTACCTTTGGCTTAGACCAGTATATTTCAAATTGCAAATAATGACTTAGTGGTGGGATGTTACATTGTTCAAGTGGTCCTTCCTTAGCACTTCTTAAGAAGGCAAACAGGGGGACCTGGCTCAGTCGGTTGAGTGTCTGACTCTTGTCTGGTTCAAACATGATCGCAGGGTCGTGGGATAAAGCCCCAAGTCAGGCTCCATGATCAGCAGGGAGTGTGCTTAAGACTCTCCCTCTCCCTGTGCCTCTCCCTCTGCTCATGTGTGTATGCACTCTCACTCTATTTCTCTCTCAAAATAAATAAATCTTTTAAAAAAAAATCACTCATCCTTAAGAAAAAAAATGCAAATAGAAAAAGCTAGAATAAAAATACCAGAGTTTATTGTACACAGGGAAGAAATTATTTTTCATGAAGATTTCTTTTGCAGGTACTTATACACACATATTATTGGGCCATGATTAAAAAATAATCTCTTACTGTAGGTAGTGAGCAAGTTAAGTTGGAATGCTAGAGCCCCAGACCCCTTCAACCCTCCTTTGGGGCCTTTCTCCATCAATGATCTCCCCCATCCCCATAGGCATAAGTTACCCTGGTTGCTCTTTTGCTAACCAACATATAGACTTGTTCAAGCCTCATCAGATCAGCATTCTTCTTAAAATCATTTCATAACCTCCTGCTGCCCTAAGATAAAGTCTTAGCATGGTATTCAAGGAGTATGAACTTCCTGAGCTGGCCTCTATCAGGCTACTTACAATTTCTCAAATGCATCATATGACTTCTCTCTCTCTCATCCATGGCGTACGCCGTTTCCTCCAGTTGAAATGCCCCCCCCTTCTCCACTGGAATTGTCTGCTCTATAAGACACAGCACCACCTAAACCTTCCTTATTTTGTGTTCAGACACTCAACTATAATATATGTCTTGTCCCCCTGAGTATTCCTTGCACTTCGTGCAGTACCTAGATACAATGGGTTATCAACAAATTCTATCTGACTTTGCTGGACTCACGACTCTGAACTGACTGGAAATAAGTACAGGAATCTAAGATCATATTGGTCCATCAGCAGCCAACCACTCATTCAGCACCTACATATGAGGATAGAGGTTCCATAGAAAAAAAGCCCAAGAGAGTGACATTCTTATCAGGTCCACAGGAGGTACAGCATTACTGATGAGGAGAGAGCTTCTTTTTTTTTTTTTTTTTTTTTTAATATTTTATTTATTTGACAGAGAGAAACACAGCCAGAGAGGGAACACAAGCAGAGGGAGTGAGAGAGGGAGAAGCAGGCTTCTTGCCAAGCAGGGAGCCCGATGTGGGACTCGATCCCGGGTCTCCGGGATCATGACCTGAGCCGAAGGCAGTTGCTTAACCAACTGAGCCACCCAGGCGCCCCAAGGAGAGAGCTTCTGACCGTGGCCACCCCAGCCCGGGATCTGGCAGCTAGGCAGCCAGCCAAACTTCCATGCAAACACACACGGTCCCTGAGTGAAGCTGGGTGGTCATAAGTTGGAGTGAACCTCATGCTCACACAGGAAAAACCTGCTCCTGCTGACTTCAGTTATCCCTGAGAGAGAAAAAAGCAGCACAGCTGGAGAAGAAGGTGGTTTCACCATAAGGCCTTGAAACTTAGGTGTAATGAAAAGTTCCTGGCTTACCTGTCAGTTTCCCTGGAGTATTTAATTCGTTTCCTTTCTGGAGAGTCAAAAGATTGGAGCTTTTCCCTGCGATCACTTCCTCTTTCTTTAAACTTTCCCTGTTGATAAACAGAATAAAAGATTTGAGATTTCCATTTAAGGGAGCTGAGTACTGGGGAAGCTTCGTTTTATTCCTTATAGCCCCTCTAAAGTGAAGGGGGCTCAACTGTTAACTCCTGGAATCTCTTGTTCCTTCACATACTCTTCTTGAGAAAGCATGGCTTCTCTGACTGATAAACTGGAGAAGAATGAGCTACTGTGCTTGTTCTACAGCTATGATTACCTCTTCTCGGCAGGAGGTGCTCTCGAGTAGGCCTCCATGGGAGGATTCCTACCCATCACAAAAGACCTGGCCCAGGCAGTGAAGCCTGTGGCTGTGTAGGTGAGTTTGCTTAATTACGTGACCTAGGCAGCAAGTCCATCTGGATGTTATTTCAGCAGCCCTACCCTTCATTGATTTTAAAAGCTGGGCAGGAAAGAAAACTGCTATTTGTTTGACCGGTTTGGAGAACTTAAACTACCACCACTTTTAAAATAACATATATCAATTTTATTAAGGTGTAATTTATAAATAATGAAGTGTACCCCTTATAATGTAGTTTGATGAGTTCTGATAAATGTATACACCATCTTTTTTTTTTTTTTTTAAAGATTTTATTTATTTATTTGACAGAGAGAAACAGAGCTAGAGAGGGAACACAAGCAGAGGGAGCGAGAGAGGGAGAAGCAGCCTCCCACTGAGCAGGGAACCGGATGCAGGGCTCAAACCCGGGACTCCGGGATCATGACCTCAGCCGAAGGCAGATGCTCAACCAATTGAGCCACCCAGGTGTCACACGCATACACCATCTTTTAGGGCCTCTTCACTCTGTCTTCAGCACAGTCTACAAATTCCACACCAGAAAGTAAAAAGAGTTGGGGTCAAGGGAGTTAACAGGTCATCAAAACTTACCTCCTGTTCTCTCCTTTCCAGATAGGCTAGCTCCTGCTCAGACTGCTTTATCTTCCGATGGATTTCCAGGTTTTGCTGAGAAGACAGAAAATTCTATGAGTACAGGTCTAGAAAAAGTGGTCCTAGGAAATGCTTCTAGGCTTTTCCCAATAGCTGCTTTAGGATTGTGGCTTCTTTCACTGACCAACTCTCCTGAGCGATCACTGTACCCTGCAATCAACAATTCCTAACTGGACTGGCTTTAGGCTTACCAATGGGAACCTAAGTTATAATGCTGGCTTGTCACACAGATTAGTTACATGGTATGGCACAAGAGAGACCTTCATTCTGCTTCTTTCCAAATATAGAAAAAAACATACCTGGGTGGCTCAGTCAGTTAAGTGTCTAACTCTTGATTTCAGCTCAGGTCATCTCAGGGTCATGAGATCAAGCCCCAAATCAGGCTCTGTGCTCAGCAGGGAGTCTGCTTGAGATTCTCTCCCTTTCCTTCTCCTGCCCCCACACCCCTGCAATCTGTCTCAACTTTTTTTTTTTTTTTTTTAAAGATTTTATTTATTTGACAGAGAGAAACACAGCCAGAGAGGGAACACAAGCAGGCAGAGTGAGAGAGGGAGAAGCAGGCCTCCCGCCGAGCAGGGAGCCCGATGTGGGACTCGATCCCGGGTCTCCAGGATCATGACCTGAGCCGAAGGCAGTCGCTTAACCAACTGAGCCACCCAGGCGCCCCTGTCTCAACTTTTTAAAAAAATGTAGAAAACACAAAACTGGTTTATGGGTCTTTATCTAAAGTAAAAATTATGAGAGAGGGGAATCTGAGCAGACCAGTGAAGAAAACTTAATGCCCACATGCTCTTCCTACCACCACCACCACCACCACTCACCATCCTTAGACATTATTCACTCTTTTAAGCCCTCAGAAAAACATGAAAAGGAAACCCAAGGTCCTAAAAGAACAAAAAGACTGCTCTGAGAGTCCTGTATTCCTTAAGGGTCCCACACTTCTCAAGCATGGCTCTACTATACAATACCCTCGAGTATATGTAAGAAACTTAAGGGGTCCAGAACAGCTCTTGTATGGACAGGGGATTCTGTGCACTGGATCACTGAAAGGAAAGGAAAAAAGTACTACAGTCTACTTTCCACTGTCTCAGGGTCAGTTCAATTTGTGGATTCGCCACATTTCTGGCTCCTCTTCCCTGACATTAGCCATTCACTAGTATTTTCATCAGACAGCTGAAATCTAGTATTATTTAATTTTATATATCCTTAAAAATTTTTTTTTTTAAAGTAAGCTCTATACCCAATATGGGGCTTGAACTCACGACCCCCAAGATCAAGAGTCACATGCTCTATCAATTGGGCCAGCCAGGCACCCCCAAAGAGCTGAAATTTGAATGTGTCTCATGACTCAGAATTCCAGGTCAAAGGGACTTGGGAGGTAATCTGTTGCAGGAATTGTCAGGAACTTCTCAGACCCCTAGAAACTTTGTAGAGCCTCCACAGAGGCAGGTGGGAGAAGAGGTGTGCCTATTACCAAAAGCAGAGCTTCTCAACTGTTAGCAACACAAGACTTTGGATTTTATATTGAAGAAAAGTCCAAATCCGATCTCCTCACCGGCTCTAGCAACATCTGCTAGAGAAGGAGTGTGAAATAAATCATCCTATACTGAGCACATGAGTCTATCTAGGGGTTTTATTTGTCCAGAATTTGATTCTTTGGTCAGTACATCTGAACGGGAAGACTGCAGGGGAGGACCAGTGGATGTCTGTTTAACAGTCCAAGAGCAGATGTTGGTGCCATGGCATACAGCAGTGACTCCCACATGAAGAGATGGCAGAATGCGACCCACCTCTGGGAAAACTGCACAGTGTCAGAACTAGACAGAACTAGAGGAAGCCACCAAATACACAGAAGAGAAGAGGCTTTATCTGAGGTCTAACTGTTAGGCTAACGGAAGAGCTATGATGAGAAACTCAGCAAGTAAGTCTCCTCCTTGATGACGCCCTCCCCTCCTGTCCTCAGCATAGCCACTGTGTCTGGTGCCTCCGTCCCAGCCATGCTGCTTGCCTTGAATCTACACACCAAGGTTTCTGAGGATGGGCACAGCCTTAATGCAAAGCAACTCATGACAAAAAGGGGACAAACAATTCATTCTGAAATTGGACTGTAATACACGATAATAAGTGTCCAAAGTTTGAAAGGTCAGGGTCACTTCCCCATACCTTGTGCAGGTCTGAGAGCTGCTGGTGTTTGATCAGAACTTCTTTGTTGGGGAACTGCCTTCTGCAGAGCAGGCAAGCCAGTTTATTCCAGTCAGTGAGTTTATCTTCTTCGTTCTCCTTCTTGGTCAGCTCCTCCCTCTGTGGGGGCTGTGCTGTGCGGGGCTGTGGAGGAGGGGTCTGTTCCTCCTCTTCTTCCTCTTCATAGTCACTGTCTCCTCCATATTCACCCAAGAGGCCGATGAGTGGGTTTACCACCTTAGGCTGAAGGGAGAAGACCAGAGATTAACACGAACCTCAACCTGTATTGTAGGGACTGTTTTCTGGATATTTCAATATGGGTATCTCATTTTTTTCTCTTTTAGTTCAAATAATGAACTGGGCTTAAAATGATGATTAATGATTAAATGATAATTAATGACCTCACTGCTCATTTCGTCCATGGAAGCAACATGGTTCAAGCTTGACTTTTCTCCTAGACTGCTCAGATAAACCAGAAAAATTCCCTCAGAAGTGACTCTAGCAACAGAACAGTGAAGAGAAAGGAGGGAAAGGAGAACTGACACAGACTCAGGGAGAATTAAGAAGTTCCAAGGTACAGAGAGGAAGAGATAGCAGCAACCTCTCAGGTTACTGTAACCCATAGAGAAAAGGAAAAATAAACTTTATTAAGGCTACAACAACCCCTACAGCAAAAGGGATTTAGAAGGTGGATTAAAAGAAAATGAAGAATAAGCTCTCAGGTAGACATTCAACTCCTGAGTGAGGCAAAGGCATGGTTAGGACTGATGCTACAATGAATTAAACCAGTAATGTGACACAGAAAGAGTATTTATCAGTAGTTTATACAAACTGTGAAATAATGATACATGGTCATTGGCTTCTGATCAATGGAAATAAAAAATAAAGTATGATCACTATTGCTACATATTTACATTTAATCAGAATCACCTGTGATTGGAGGAGACCATCACTTTAATGCATCTAAAAAATGGGTACCAATTTTAGCATCATTCACTTTGGCCAAACAGGTAAACTATAAAAATGACCACACATGCACTCCACAGCTGAGCTTCTTACACAGCAACAAAAGTCAGGAAAAATCATGGCCAGAAAAATCAGTCTCTCAGGAGAGAAGGATTAACAAGTCCAAGATTGTAACTTAAAAAGGGCCGGATTGGTGGCGCCTGGGTGGCTCAGTTGGTTAGGCAACTGCCTTCGGCTTGGGTCATGATCTTGGAGACCCGGGATCGAGCCCCACATCGGGCTCCCTGCTTGGCGGGGAGGCCTGCTTCTCCCTCTCTCACTCCCCCTGCTTGTGTTCCCTCTCTGGCTGTGTTTCTCTCTGTCAAATAAATAAAATCTTAAAAAAAAAAAAAAAAAAAAAGGCCCAGACATTCCCTTGTCTGAAGGGAATGGTGCAGGGTACAAAGAAAGAATACAGAAAGTTGCCTTGATTCTCCAGTTATATCCCTATTAGCAGAAAGGAACATTTATCTCATGCTCATACTTAAGAAAAGTCCTTGTTTGTGAGATAGAGAGAACAGAAGGCCCAACACCGAAGTGAAACATCAGCCTTTGAACTTCCTTTCCCATTCAGAACCAGCCCCAACCCCAGCTCCAGTCCCAGCCCTGGGCCCTGGCTTAGCCTTACTGGTGGAGGACTCTCTTCCTTCTTCACAGTGGGAGGCAGGGGCTTCTTAAAGACGTCCTCTGGGGGCGCTGTCCCCTCAGTGGCATTTTCCTGAAACTGATTAAACCCATAATTCTTATATGATACTCATAAAATCTAGGTTAAGAACCCTGCTGAAATTAATCAGATTTTCCAAAACTCCCTAATTTGTGAAGTATCTGTAATGTTGCTTAATGATTTCAAAAGAAAAATCCCTTGAAAATATAACATTCAGTATATACCGAGTAATCACTATATGTCAGGTACCAGATGAGACACTTATATGCATTACTGTTCTTAGCCTTTACTATAAGCCTCCCAGATATTTACAAATGTTTGGGGATATGGTTGGAAAGAATAAGTGGCAAAAGCTGAATCCAAATTAAGCCAGTAGAACTTTAAAGTCTAAGTTCTCAGAAATGTGTATTTTCTGAGATTCTAGAAAAACAACTAAGCAATATTAGAATGGGAAATAAACAGGTTACAAATTGAACCACAGGCAAATTCATCCATTTCACTAATCTATAGTCAGTGCCAGGGAAAATCAATATAATTCTTTGGAAAATAATCTGGCTTTATGTTAGGAGATACCAAAATACTCAACATCTTCCATTTTGAAAGTTTATCCTAAGGAAATCATTTAGAAGGAGAACTAAAATGCTGAATAATGCATACAACAACGAAGTAAGACTAGAAGAAAAAAGATAATGCAGGATTGAGGAAGAAAATAAAGGCACAGTTTTATTCTGAGTTTTTACCTTACAGGCATTCAAATAATACAAGGTATGAGAGAAGCATGGAAAAACTACTTAAGTTCAATACAGAATGATAACTTCTGCTACAATTACACCTACAGAAATGTGTATAGAGAGTCAAGCACAGAGGGGGTGTAGGAAAGTGAAACTGTGTAGTCCAGGTGTTAGGGTTTGAGCTGAGTCACTCTGTTCTACCATCCACAGTTTTTGCATTTGTGAAAGAGCGACCACCAGCTGTAAGAGGCAAGGAGATTGCCTGCTTTTTTGGTAACTTGACACTTCAACCCTAGATTTCTTCTATGACTCCTTTATTTGAATCTGTAATTGTCTGGTAAAGAGCAGATTCACAAGTCCTCTTACCCTTGTCATTCCTCGGTCTTTTTTCTCCTTGCCATCTCTCTTAGATGCTTCCTTCTTACTACTTGACTTTCCTTGACTGGTGGACTTCTTTTCCTTGATCTCTTCTTCTCCAGGTGACCCAGGGTCCTGGGGCACATAGACTTCTTGCTGCAATAGTTAGAAACATTTAAGTCTACAGAACATCTCACTTTCCCAGTTAATTCTAGGTCTAAGGAACAAGTCCCCTTCTGGGAGAAAGAACAGCTCTCTCCCTCACAAGCCTAAGAAGAGACCACATCAAACAATCTTGAAACCCACTCTAGGGGCTAGGACCTATCCAGACCATTCATTGTCCATTTTTCCAAGAGCAGCACTATTCTTATACCCATAATGCCACAAAGCATTGATTTTCCATATAGGCAACAGTTAACATAAAGGTCACCATCTTTTAATCCTGAACGAACACAACTCAATATAAATACAACTCAATATAAAATGGACTTTAAAAAACACCAGACCAGACATGAGATACAGACAGTATAACAGCAGCTGCCAGGAATGGAGAAGCATTTAAACTTCCATAAGATTTAAACTTTTCCACTTTTTATGTAATAAGCAACCAAAAAATCTAGGGAATATAATCTTCAAAGTAACAAATTATAGGTAGTCTTCTCAAAAGAATCACTGATAAAGTAAACAAATCAAAAACTCACCTGTGTGTTGGGGTCATAATAAGTTCCTGCCAAAGGGTCGTAATAGTAGCCAGTAGCAGAATCATATATGTAGCAGTCAGATGATGCTGCTGGGAATAAGATGAGAGCCAATGTTAGTCCCTGTCCAGTGAAGCCCTGCTGGGGACTCAACCGAGAACAACCCAAGCAAGGGGCTGGCCAACCAAAAACAGGTGCAGAACCTGTCGATGGTGCTCTCTCTGAATGAGCATCCCCAGTCAACAGTATTTCTTGCAGACTTTGTGATCACAAAAAGTTCAATTAATGAGTAGTTAAGCCAAAAGAGCAACAGAAATAAAACAAGTGACTCACACTGTTGTCCTTGTCGATTTGTATCTGAAGTCCAGTCTGAATTTCTGCCTCCTCCTCTCCTATCTCGGAAATACTTTTTACCCTATCACAAAAAGGCCAGTTAAAATTATGGAACTTCTGATGGCTCTTAACTTTAACAGTCACCCACTGGAGAAAATTCAAGATCACTCTTTCAGTCACTGGAGGATTTTGACAGAGCACTCCCCAGCTGCTGAAGCCTACCTGATAGTAGTGCATGTGGTCAGAATGGTCCCCAGAATCATTTCTGCAACAGACAATACAACACATCTTGAGTCTGCACTTGACGATTGCCTAACCCTACAGATTTGCCAAGAAACTAACTTTGCCCCATTCTGCAGGGCATGAAACCGACCCCGAGCAAGCAGGGCTGGCAGTACAGAGATTCCTACAAAGCTTCGGCTGGAGCAAACAGCAAACGAGTTGAGGGTTCTAGAGCAAGTTCTGCCCCATCCCTCAAGCCTGCCTCTCTGATGCAGCCACTTCCCAGTTACCACTCCTGGGTAAAGGTAAGTATAGAAGTAAAGAGGAATTAGATTTCCCAGTACCATGGAGGCATGAACAGGGTGAGCGGAGTGGGGAGTCAGGACAGCATTTTCTTAGGATTTTGAGGGGCAAGGATGTATTGAGATTTTTCTCCAATCCAAGATTGTGTCATCATTTGGAACCCAAAGATACCAGGCAGTGAAGAGGGAAGGCACTAAAGTACCGAGTACTGCTATTTAAGGACAAAACAAAAAAACAAAAACAAAAGACAACTAGAGTTAGAATAAGGCAAGCTTCAGAGAAAGAAAACATGCACATATATCTGAAGAAATCCACATTGGAAGGTACCATGTCTTACTATCTTCACCTTATAGGAGTTGCCTCCCAAAAATTTGAGTAGGGGAATCACAAAGGAGCCCTACTCCTCCGCCTTACCTTCGTTTTCCGGTGGCCAAGTTTACAGCTACCATCTTCCCATCAATACTAAATGGTGGATCAAGGTTCTGCAAGATCTTCACTACACGAAGAGCTTCCTGGGAAACCAAAGACACATTGTGGCACAAAGAGAGAAAAGGCCATGTCCTCCGAAAGAGAACTGACCATGGATTTTCCTTCTCAAAAGAAAACTTTACTGAACATTATGTTCTGGTTGTAATTATAATAGTAAGAGCACACTGGCAAAAACAGGCAACTCTCAATGAAGGGTTGATCAGAATAGTGATCACAGTAGACATCAATTTCTGGTATTGATATCAGAAATTCAAATTCTCTTTTTATAGGCTGCAACTCTCATTGTATCAGATGCAGTTTACAAAGTCCCCTGTGACTTCTGTGCATGGAATCCATAAATAATACCAGTGAGGGGCACCTGTGAGGCTCAGTCAATTGACCATTTGCCTTTGGCTCAGGTCATGATTCCAGGGTCCTGGAGTCCTGGGATCAAGCCCCCTGTTGGGCTTGCTGCTCAGTGGGAGGCTGCTTCTCCCTCTGCCCCTCCCCCAACTCATGCTCTTTCTCTCTCAAATAAATAAAATCTTTAAATAAAATAAGGAAAGTACCAATGATTTTCATTACTATTTTCATGTTACCTCCATAGAAAAGGGCCCCACAACTAAAAATTCAAGCCACAAGAATCTCTTAAGCAACATTTTAAGGAAAAAGAGGAAATGTCCTGTCATAAATATAAAACCATTTATGACTGAGCAAAACAATTAAGAAACTAGAAAATTTACTAAATCTTTCAAGTTTTAGTACACAGATTTCTTCACTAGTAACCAAATTCTCATGTTATTTTAATTGGACACTGTAAATGCCAAGACAAAACCAAATCTAGAAAAAATGCTTGAGTTCTGACTTTCAAAGGAAGTCCCTTCCTCTGAATAAGCGTTACACCCAAAGGAAAGAACAAGAGGGTTTTTGATACCAGGTAGCACATGAGAATTCCAATGACAAGGAAGTCCTTCGACCTTCTTGAGGTTTCTTTTTTTTTTTCTTTAAAGATTTTATATTTATTTATTTGACAGAGAGAGAGAGATCATAAGTAGGCAGAGAGGCAGGCAGAGAGAGAGAGGGGAAGCAGACTCCCTGCTGAGCAGAGAGCCTAATGCGGGCCTGGATCCAGGACCCTGAGATCATGACCTGAGCCAAAGGCAGAGGCTTAACCCACTGAGCCACCCAGGCGCCCCTTCTTGAAGTTTCTATAGTCAGCTTTCCCTTGGCCATTCCAAGGCAGAGGAAACTTACCGCATGGGAATCGAGGTCAATAAAACCGTAAGTGTGGCCCATGGGGCCAGTTCTGTTCTTGATGATACGGACATTGGCAGTAGTAAGGCGGACGTAGGGTTCCAGCACTTCCACTATGACCTCAGGTGGAGTGGAACGATAGATGCGCTTTAGCATAATTGCTGAATGAACCACACACAAATGGGAGGAGCAAGGAAAGAGAGAAAGGTTAATTTTCAAAGCCCTTAGAGCCTGATTGTCCTTTTTTTATTGCAGATGTTATTCTGCTCTAGCAAGGCTGATTCTATAAAATGATGTTGGGTCATACACTTCAAACATTTCTTTTTTTTTCTTTTTAAAGATTTTATTTATTTATTTGACAGAGAGAAACACAGCTAGAGAGGGAACACAAGCAGGGGGCTCAAAAGAGGGAGAAGCAGGCTTCCCGCTGAGCAGGGAGCCCGAGGCGGGGCTCGATCCCAGGACTCCGGGATCATGACCTGAACCGAAGGCAGACACCCAACGAGTGAGCCACCCAGGCGCCCCACTTCAAACACTTCTTCGCCAATACTTGGAAATCTAAAATGATGTCTTGTTGCATTTGAATAGCAATTTGCTATTTGGAAGCTGTAGGTTCCTTTGACTGGTATAGCAAGGCCTGCAGAAAGCGACAGCCTCTATAGTCAGGCTGAGCAGTCTTACTAGGGTGTGGGAAACACCTGGTCCCTAGCCACAAAAAAGGCCATCTGTACTTGAACCGCGGTGGTCACAGGCTGGTTCATGCTCCGACAAATCACTTACTTTTGCTCTCCCCATCCTGGCGTGTCTCCCCAGACCATGGCTCCTTCTCTCGGTCTCTTCGGAAGGTGAGCCCTTCCCTTCGAGGAGGCAGATACCTTTCTCCTTCTCTCTTTTGATGTCCCAAGCGTGGTTCTTGTCCTTCTTCCCGCTTCTTGGGTTCAGGTTCCTTATCAGCTGACCTTGGGGACTGGTTGGATTGTTTTTCTGATGGTGCTGGTATGGATGTTTTCTGAGGCTGAGGATAGGTTATTAATTCTTGCTTGGCCTCTGTCACTATAGGAACAGAAACAGAAAGAGAATCTCCAGCAGGTTTCATCCAAAAAAACACTACTGCTGTGATTCCTCCTTATCTGCTACCAAATACTCATACTGGTATGCTTTTAATAGTCTCAGAAATACCGACAAAAAAAGTCCTCTAACAGATTTTAAGCCAGGCCAATGAGAAAGCACACGAAATTGTTCAAAGACACCACTCAAGTATTTAAAAAATTTCATCTATGAGTTTTCTATCACTTCCCAAACACTTAAATGTAAGAAATCCATCATGAGATACTGGGCCTATTAAAACCAACAGATTTGGGAACAAAATTACCAAAGATATGATCCTTGCCAGAATTTGGCAGAAAACACACATCCCAAACGTTATGTTTCTAGGAGTTTTGCTTCTTCCAGTGTTATGGTACTAAGACAGCTGTCTCAAATTCTGTAAGCCCTTTTCTCTGGGGAAGCTAACAGACCTACATGCATATAGCCTCTTCATTTGCAAATAATTATAATGGGTGAATGTCCTTCAAAATATAAATTATTCATTCTAAATCTTTCTATAGCAGGACAATTTGTCCAATTAATTAGGAACATATTTTTGCAATGAATTCATTCTTGGAGGGCTCACAGGAAGCCAGGTAGTTCAAAAAAATACATTCTGTAGGACCAATACAGAGATAACAGCAGTGATAGGCAACTAGTGAACACCTGCGTTACGTGTTTCCAGGTTAAAGCTGTCTCAGCCCTCTTAGTGGTACGGCACCACCCAAGGATATTTATAAACCAGTCATTCATTTGTTAGAATATACAGAGAAAGAAGTCCTTTGTCAGGGAAAAAAAACCCCACAATTCTCTGAGGTAATATAAGCTAAAAGTCTCAGTTATTTACTCACCTTCTCACAGGTTGGTTTGGTCTCTACAGCGTCTACAGCCTTCCTTAAAGATTTTAAGGACACCTGTTTCACAGTCCTCACTAGAGAGTATAATCTCCAATACAGGCCAAAGCCCCACTAAGAAACTCTTTGTAGACATACTAAGTTCTAAATTCGGAACAAACAGGTCCTTCAGAAGGCTACCTGGATCTCTACACTAAACTGTATTTTATGGTCATGCCCTAGTTCTCCTGAAGGGGTAGTATCAGAAACAGGCATATAACATCATTGCTGGGGCGCCTGGGTGGCTCAGGTGGCTCAGTCAGTTGGGCACCTGCCTTTGGCTCAGGCCATGATCCTGGGGTCCTGGGATTGGGCTCCCTGGGAAATAGGGAGCCTGCTTCTCCCTCTCTCTCTGCTGCTCCCCCTGCTTGTGCACTTGCTCTGTTAATAAATAAATAATCTTTAAAAGAGAAAAAAAAACCCATTGTTGCTACAGTACTGTTGTTATAGATGCCTCTGACAGATTCTTCAAGGTTGCCTACCTAAAGGTTCCCTGGAGAAACTAAAGTTTCTATCTGGTAGGATTATTCCTTTATAAATAAAACATATACCCTCAATCCTGATTATTTTCTTATTCATTTTTTACTGTTACTTTAACAAATATTTTTCTGTTGAAGATCCTGAAATGTTTATATAGAGCATAAATAAGAAAACAATCCTGTTAACAGAGGATTCTCAATAACTCCAAAGCAGTGGGAGATGAGGGTCGCATGGCTGAATGAAACGGAGACTCTTTCTCAACCTAACATCCTTACATGTTTTCTAAATAACACTACTTCTGACCTCTAGTCAGCTGCCCACTTAGTTCCCTCAATGCAAGGATCTGGCAATCCATCTCCTTCCCCTGGTGTAACTGAGATCTAATATCATTCACTAACAGGTCACATGAAGTTAGAAATCACACTGCACTTTTAAGAGCTTTATAGATCAACCTGTATTTAGGAAAGACAACTCTTAAAAGCCAAAGAGAGAATGAGCTTTGTTTTGATCAGTACAAAAATAACTACCACCACCACCTCTACCACCACTCACCTTCCCTTGGGCACTTGCAGAGTGAACATGAAGATCGGTGTCCAGCTACGCTGGCCTTACACTGCATGGGAAAGGGAAAGACTTCAATTTGACCAAAACATTTTTAAAAATCTTATCTTTATCCAACACAATAGCACCTGCCAAACATGAAAGAAATAGCCGTATTTCAGATCACTATAAAGCCTAACAAATATGATGTCCCCCCACTCATCAGAGCTGGAGACAGAATGTGGTGAGCTGCTGCTTGAGAGCTGCCTTCTAACAGGGCACGTGGACCCTAGAGCAGTTCCAAATGCCTTTGCCGGTTACAAGGATTTCTACAGGAAATAAACTTAACTAAGAAAACTGGACTGCTAAATAGTTTTTTATAATACTACTGCCCCAAAGCCATTGCCCTTCCCAGTCTGCATCAAACATTTGGTCCTGAACTGCTTATGAGGGCCCCGTGTCTGCCTTTGGCTCAGGTCATGATTCCACAATCCTGGGATGGAGCCCCGAATCAGGCTCCTTGCTCAGCAGGGAGACTACTTCTTCCTCTCCTTGCCTGCCACACCCCCTGCTTGTGCTTTCTGTCAAATAAATAAAACCTTAAAATAAATAAATAAATAAATAAATAAATAAATAAATAAATAAATAATAAAGGGCAAGGAAAGAAGAGTAGTGCCTCTGGCAGCTCTTCTAAGGATGTTAGAAGGAAAAGGAACATTCATTTGCCCAAACAAGGGAGGAGACACTGCCATGTGAATGTAGTTCTTGTCTGAACCTATGAATAAAAAGGTAAAAACATGTTGCCGAATCCCAAAGATGCTGAACTTTTGGCAATGAACTTCCAAGGAGTATGAGGACAGAGAGCAGACTGGCAGGAAACCAAGGAACAGGAACTGTGAAGAAAAGGCTGCTTTTGGAGTAGGGCCTTGTAGGGTAAGTAAGGAGGGCATGCCACATAGAGAAGAACAATAACCACCACAGCAGAGGCTAACGAGTAAACAGCACACACCAGGTACCAGGCCTATTCACAAACCAACATTTAAGTGATTCAGTCTATTATCTAATTTTGTAGAAGATGAAACTGAGGCTTGGAGAGAGTACTCAAGTGAAGTCATTATAGTCGATTATTTCCTTGTTCCCTTCACGGTGAGTGGTGGGATCGTACACAGAGCCCTGCCCACTGTCAAGTGACTGTGGTGCCTCCCCACAGGGTGAGTGACCTTCCTCCTCCATTGGCAGCTCTGACCACGTGTCCGGCTTTGGCCAACTGAATGTGAGTGAACATGGCCTCGCAGAATCTCTAAGAGCCATTGGTTGGGAGAATGAGCCTCTTATTCTCTCCCTTAGCCAGGGGGACAGCAGTGCCACATTGGGACTGCTCCTTCCAACTGGGTCCCAGAATGAGAGATCATGCAGTAAAATGGAAGCAGTAACCCATAGTTCCAAACATGTAACTTAAATGAAGTGTATGTCTGTCCATTTAAATCTCTGGGATTTGGAGGCTGCTTGTTACTACAGAAGAGTTATAAATGGTGGTCAGGATCCTAACCTTGGCTTAAGTACCATAATATTCACCTGTTTCAAATATCTAGTGATTTTTTTTTTAAAGGTTTATTTATTTGAGGGGGGAAGGGGCAGAGGGACAGAGGGAGTGGGGAGAAACTAAAGCAGACTCCTACGTTGAAAGTGGAGCCTGATTCTGGGCTCTATCTCACAACCCTGAGATCATGACCTGAGTTGAAACCAAGAGTTGGATGCTTATTTATTTATTTTTAGAGATTTTATTTATCTGACAGAGAGACAGAGAGAGAACACAAGCAGACAGAGCAGCAAGCAGAGGGAGAGGGAGCAGCAGGCTCTCCACTGAGCTAGGAGCCAGATGTGGGGCTTGACCCCAGGACCCTGGGATCATGACCTGAGCTGAAGGCAGATGCTTAATTGAATGAGCCACCCAGACACCACAAGAGTCAGAGGTTTAACGAACGAAGCCACCCAGGCACCCTCAATGAATTCTAGTACACACAGAGTGCAACCATTACCACAATATAACTTAAGAATATTTTCATTAGCCCAAAAAGAAACCTCATGGAGGGGCGCCTGGGTGGCTCAGTTGCTTAAGCGACTGCCTTCGGCTCAGGTCATGATGCCGGAGACCCTGGATCGAGCCCCACACCGGGCTCCCTGCTTGGCGGGAAGCCTGCTTCTCCCTCTCTCACTCCCCTTGCTTGTGTTCCCTCTCTGGCTTTGTTTCTCTCTGTCAAATAAATAAAATCTTAAAAAGAAAAAAGAAAAAAGAAACCTCATGGAGTCATTTCCCATTCTCACCACCAGTCCCATGGAATAGTGCAATATAAGGTACTTTGTGCCTGGCATAATGTTTTCAAAGTTTATCCATGTTTTAGCATGTTGCAGCATTTCATTCCTTTTATTTATTTTTAAGATTTATTTCTTTGAGAGAGAGAGGAGAGAGGGCACATGTGTGCACACACAAGTATGAGGGCCAGAGGGAGAGAGAATCTCAAGCAAAATCTGTGCTGAGCAAGGAGCCCAATGCAGGGCTCACTCTCACAAGACTGGTATGATGACCTGAGCCAAAACTGTGGAGGCTAACTGTGCCACCCAGGAGCTCTATTCATTCCTTTTAATTAACTGACAAATAACAGTCCACTGTAGGGATGTACTGCGTGTTGTCTGTCTATCCATTCATCCATTATGGAATCCACTGATGGATTTTTTTGTTGTTTCCTCTTCTAGGACATTACAAAGAATGCTGCTATAAATATATTTTTTAGCGGCCTCCATATCAGGTCAAAGGTCACATATGCAGGGCTGGTACCACAATCCTTCCAAAAAAGTGCAGAAATTACAAGTATCCCCCGAGACAGCAAAGCAAGTGGCTTGTCATCTTAGGGGACAATGTAACCAAGCCATTCTGTTTTTTTCAAGCAACAGCTTTGGCAAGAGCTGTGTAATTCTGACATCAGCTATCAACATTTGCTCCCTGCCAGTTAATAGAAAATAGAGTTTGTGGCACGTGGGTGGCTCAGTTGGTTGAGCATTCAACTCTTGGTTTCGGCTTAGGTCATGTCTCTGAGGTGTCCCTCTCCCTCTGCCCCTCTCCCTGCTCATGTGCTTGCTCTTCTCGAAAGTAAATACATTAATCTTAAAAAAACAAGAGTTCAAAATTGTCTCTTTAATCCTGGCTCCCTCCACCCCTGATTATAAAAGAAACAATACATATGCATTATAGCTCATAGGGAAAGTATAAGGGGGGAGGAAGTCACCCATAATCTCAAACTGCAGAGGCAATCACTATTAAACTGTTAAATGTTATAAAAATCCTAATGGTCTTTTTGTAGAAATGGAAAACTGACCCTCAAATTTATATGGAATTGTAAAAGACACTCAATAGAACTTTAAAAAAAAGAACAAAGTTGAAAGATACTTACCAATTTCAAAACTTACAACAGAGCTATAATAATCAAAACAGCATGGTACTAAGGTAAGGTTAAAAATATACAACAGAATAAAACTAAGAGTCTACAGAAATAAACCTACAGACTCTAGTCAACTGCTTTCCAACAAGGGTGTAAGACCATTCAACAGGAAAAGAACAGTTAATTCAACAAATGATGCTGGGACAAGTGGATACACACATGCCAAAGAATGAAGCTGCACCCCTTACCTCACAGCATGAACAAAAATTAACTCAAAATAGATTAAATATATTATTATATAATTGTAAAATTAAATATAAAAGCCCAAACTATAGAATTCTTAGAAGAAAACACAGGGTAAACTTCATTACCATGTATTTGGCAATTGTTTCCTGACACCAAAGGATAAGGAAAAAAAAAAAAAAAACCAGCCGAATTGGACTTTATCAAAATTAATTTTTGTGCAAAAAACAATGTAAGAAAGTAAAAGACAACACACAAAATGGGAAAAAAATAAATGCAAATCAGATATCTAACAAGGGATTTATATCCAGAATACAGTATAAAGAACTTAACAACACACAGCCGTCAAACTGAAATCCTGATATTTGCAACCACTGGATGGAAACAGATGGTATTATGCTAAGTGAAGTAAGTCAATCAGAGAAAGACAATTATCATATGATCTCTCTGATATGAGGAATTTGAGAGGCAGGGCAGGGGTGGTGGGAAGGGAGGGAAAAAATGAAACAAGATGGGCAGAGGGAGGGAGACAAAACATGAGAGACTCCTTATCTCAGGAAACAAACTGAGGGTTGCTGTGGGGGACAGGGAGGGATGGGTGGCTGTGTAATGGACACTGGGGAGGGTATGTGCTATGGTGAGTGCTGTGAACTGTATAAGAGTGGCGATTCACAGACCTGTACCCCTGAAACAAATAATACATTATATGTTAATAAATTAAAAAACAAACAAACAAAAAAAACCATAACAAAAAGACAAATGACCCAATTAAAAATGGGCAAAGGACTTGAATGAACGTTTCTTCAAATAAGATATAAAAGTGGTAACAAACCCATAAAAAGATGCTCAACATCATTAGTTACTAGGGAAAAGTAAACTAAAATCACGAGATACTATTTTATACCCACTTAGGATGGCTATTATTAAAAAAAAAGTGCTGGGCACCTGGCTGGTTCAGTTGGTAGAATGTGCAACCCATGATCCTGGGGCCGTGAGTTTGAGCCTCATGTTGGATGTAAAGATTACTTAAAAATAAACAAATTAAAAAAAAAAAGTTAAAATTACAAATGTTGGCAAAGGTATGCAGAAATTGGAACTCTCATATGTTGCTGTTGGGAATGTAAAATGGTGCAGCTGCTGTCTCTGGAAAATAGCCTGGTGATTCCTCAAAGAGTTAAAACATATGACTTGACAAAGTATGCTCAGGCAAAAACCTGTACATGAATGAAGAAGAGTCACAGCAGTCTTATTCATAGCAGACAAGAGGTAAAAACAACCCAAATGTCCATAAAATGATGATTGGATAAACAAAAAGTGGTATTTAATATTATTCATCCATAAAAATAAGTGACATACCGATACATACTACAACATGGATAAACCTGACAATATGCTTAGTGACACAAAAGGTCAAATGTTCTATGACTCCACTTACATGAAATGTCTAGAACAGGCAAATCCATAGAGACAGAAAGCAGATTAGTGATTTATTAGGAAATGAGGGAAAGGAGACTGAGGAGTGACTGTTCAATAGATACAGGGTTTCCTTTTGAAGTGAAGAGGCAGTGATGATGGTTGTACACACTGTGAATGTACTTACTGCCAGTGAATTATATGTTTTAAAATGGCTAAAATGATAAATTTAATGTTATGTGTATTTTATCACAATTTTTTTAAAAAAGTTAAATATTTTCCTAAAATGACATCATGAAATAAGTGCGTTGGTTAATGACAATCACAGCTATACAAATTATATTTCATTGAGACAAATAAAATGTCAAGCCAAAATTTGTGTGTTTTGTTTTTTTTTTAAGATTTTATTTATTTATTTGACAGAAACAGCTAGAGAGGGAACATAAGCAGGGGGAGTGAGAAAGGGAGAAGCAGGCTTCCTGCCGAGCAGGGAGCCGGATGCGGGGCTCGATACCAGGATTCCGGGATCACAACCTGAGCCAAAGGCAGATGCTTAAGGACTGAGCCACACAGGAGCCCCCAAGCTAAAGTTTTTACTGAATTTTATCAAGTTCTATAATGAGCTTTTAATGAATCATGGTTCTGAAACTTTATAAATTTTTCATTATTATTTTTGAAACTAAGTAGCAGCAATAAAAAATGACAAATTTTATTTTCATGCTCATTTGTAAGCCAGCTGGAGTTCCAACAACAGCATAGCCTAGGGGTACCTGGGTGGCTCAGCTGGTAAAGAACCTGCCTTCAGCTTGGGTCATGATCCCAGGGTCCTGGGATTGGGCTCCATATTGGGCTCCCTGCTCTGTGGAGAGTCTGCTTCTCCCTCAATCCCCTCCCCCACCTCATGCTCTCTTTCAAAAAAGAAAATCTTAAAAAAAACAAAGAGTATAGCCTAAAATCTTTAAATATGCCATTCTAGAAGACCGTTGGACTTTAAGAGAGGTAAAATGCCATGGTACCTGAAGTTCTATATCCTTGGAAACACTGTAATATCCAGAAAGTGTACATCTTTCACAGAACCAACCTCTCCAAATACTAATCACCTGTAACCACCCTCAGGAAGGGTCAGCAGGGAGAGGTGATATGTCAGTGCAATTCATAATCAATTGAAAAGCATGGTGTATGTCCCTTGAGACAACAGGCCCAGAATACTCTATGGCCAGCAGCTGGGAAGCATGAATCATGGCTGGCCTTGCCCTGACCTTCAGTTCATCTGAAATGAACTAAGGTAGAAGAGCCCTGCCCTTGGCAATGCATACTACCAGGGAGTGCTCCTGGAGACAGAGGAGCGGTGAGGCTGGATCCTCATTTCTAAGGACGGAATTCTTGGCACTTACCCGTTTGCAGTACCAAAAATCCAGGCCTGGTATATACTCAAGGGTGACCTCCTTCTCATGGATCATTAGAGTTCCCTGTGAAGACAAAGATAGAAGCCATCAACATCAACCCTCAGAGAAACAGAGAGACAGGAAGGCACAGACAGCCTTTCTAGTCTCCAAGCTGAAACATTTTACAAAGAGTGAATCTATTTATAGACAAAAGGAAATGGCTGTTTGAAGCCATAGACTTGGGGCAGTGTGGCAGAGCAAGCTCAAGCTTAGGGAAAGGGCATGGTGAAGGTGAACTCAGTCTTCAGCCTTGGCTCTTGTGGGTCGGGGCGCTGTCCTTGGGCAGGTTAGGCCGAGTCTATTTCTGCAGCGGTCATGTAGTGCACTCTCACGAGTCCCAGCAAATCCCCCACCTGACTCGGAGCTAGCACACTCTCAGAGGCAAACTCTTCTTTCTGCAGCACAGAGGCACAGGAGCCCTCTCAATCATCTTCTTGTCCATGGCTAACTCAAATCTCCTTGGAGAGGTAGGCAGGGCTCTTAACTGTGGTGCCTGAAAACTTTTCTTAGAACACTGGCTGCATGGCAAAAGCCCCAGGAAGAAGAGGTACAACCCCGATGATAGGCAGAAAGGAGAAAGGTGAAGCTTCACAACAGGTCCCATCCTCGTGGCAGGAACCTGAGTGGCTGATGGTGGCAGCGGAGGTGCTGATGGTGGCGGCGGCAGCAGCATCACTCTGGCGTGGAGCCTACAGAGTGAGCTAACCATGAGATCGGAGGAGCAACCATTGGGCAATAAGCACTTTGGGGAAGTCTGGCACAGGAACAGGTGGAGGAAAGGGGCTCAATAAGCTTGTGGTTACAGAGCTCCTTTGTCCCTATATTTTGGAAAAGTCACAAATTCTATTTCACATCAAGAAAAAGTAAGGATTATTAAACACTAGCCAGCAGATCTGTGTTAGAGTAGAGGTAAAAAAAACAACCCTGCCTACTGATAAGAGACCCTCAGCCACACTGGTAAGTGAACTAACCGAGGATGCGACTCTGGAACTAGCCCCTGCGCTGTGCTCATTCTCCGCCCTCTAGGGTCCTCTGTGTCTCCTCAGACAGGGCTCTGAGTTCTACAAGGCATTTCTTTGCAATTGGACCTCAGTTTCTTGCTTGAATCCATACATCTGTCAAATAATGCTTTACCTCTCTGCTTTTCACACCAAAAGAGTCAAGAGAAATACATAGAATAAAATTATTGTCTTGTCAAAACCAAAAGAAATCTGCCCGCCTACTTGGGTCCTAGATTCTGCTCTCTGAGAAATTGTTTCATGGCTTGTTCTCAAAGCTAGAAGATGAGGATAATAAAAATTTGCTCTCCTTTATTAAGCACTTACTCAGAGCCAGAAATGATTAAGTGTGTGATCTTATTTAATCCCTTGATGATCCCATAAAATATTATCATCTCCACTTTACAGATGAGGAAACATGCTCAGAGCCAAGGTCACCCAGATGGTGAAAGGCAGAGCCAGATTCACATGTGGGCTGTAGATAAAGGACTTCCTACTGAATTCATCAACTCCTGCTCCATATTAAGGACAAGCAATCTGCTCTCAGAAACCCATTCAGTAAAGAGAAGAACTCTGCAGGCAGGGAGGTCAGGGGATGATCACTCTGCCAAGCTCTCCCATACAGGAGGTTGGTCAGGATGGTACTCTTCTACCTAAAGGCAGTATATATCACATCATTTAAGAACACGGACTCTGGGTTGGGTTCCTTAAATTTGAATCTTGCCTCCACCTCATGACCTCCAACAAAGACCTTATTAATTTCTATGTGCTTCAGTTTCCTCATTTGTAAAGTAGGGATAACAGTATCTGTGTCATAAGACGGTTATGAATAATAAGTAAGTTAATACATGTAAAGAGTTTAGCATGAAATATAGTGAGGGCTCAATAAATGTATTTTGACGTCTAAGTGCTAAAAAAAGGACTAGCATCAGCAGGTGAGATTAGACAGGACAAAAAGCCACTCACTTCACCTCATTTGCTTGTCAGGTAATATTTCACAACCCATTTCAATCTACTAAAAGACTAAGCTTTCACAGGAATTGGTCACTGCATGTCAGAACCCCCATCTTTATGCTAGCACTTAGTGTTAGTTGTCAATTGCTGGGCCAGATCTTTAGTGTCCAGGCTAAAATCTTGCAGGCCTTTTATTACCAGTACCAAGTGCTGTAGTTGGTACAGGAAAAGGAACTTACTAAGCACTTGTTGAAGGAACAAAGACTGAATGGATCCAACTACCCCTGGAAGACCGGAGGGCTCAGCACACAGTAGCTCTGGAGGGAGGTACTGCTGTCACAGCGTGCGCATCTGTACACCCAGGCCACAAAATGTGTGGGTTGCCTTTTGAAGAGTGAATAGTGCCACTGGCACGAGGCACTCTGTGAATATAATCATTTGCAAATTTTTATTTCACCACTTGGAGGTGTCAGCAGACTCAGGAATTTCCAAGGCAAGGAATCTTCATACTTCCAGGGTAACGAATATGTCACTCCAGGAACCACGGATGACTTTGGTCCAGGGTAGGAAACTCCTGCCAGGAGCACTCATTAACATATCAACTTTGAGAAGATTGCCCTCCCTCCTTGAGTCACAAAGGCAATGATTTCCAATTCCTCAGAGTCCCCTATGGCTATGACGGCTTTCTTTTCAATCTGCACAGGACTAGACATTAGGCTGCCAGGAAACCATGTCTAAAGAACATGAAATGCTTTTAACATCACCGCTGAAGAACAGCCAATTGTTTTAGTAAGAATAAACAGAGAAATCACTTGAATGAGAACAATCAGGCTTATCTATAATTCGATTCCCCAGCTGCTATCACACATAGGCTGCCCACATATACCAAGCATGGGGTGACATACACTATGACCCTCCCTATCCTGGCCAGGCCCTTTCTTCAGATTTCATAGGGTAAAGATCAGTGTCTCCTAGGGAAACAAACTGTGGGGAGCTGGATTAATAAATGAGTTGCACAAATAAATATTAATAAATAATAAATTAGTAAGTCATTAATGAATGATTTCATCATTTTTAGTTGTCCGCTATTAACTATTATCTACTATCTTCACACATTAGGGTTTTTATTCATCATTTGAATTACTGGATTATTAAGCTACTAAAGCAAAGATGCCATGAAGACCATGAGTCTGATTAACCAGGCCTGGCTCCTAAAGAGGCATCAGACATTTGAAAATAAAACCAGAGACAGCTTCTTCCTCAGTAGTGTTAGATTAGGCATAAATTAGATCAAAACTTGCTAAAATTTATCTCCCAAGCCCCAAGCCCTCACTTGACAAAGTCACACATAGGCGTTCCTAAGTATATCCCCAGGAGTCTTAACGTAAAACTGCAGAAAGCTAAAGATAACTGCATTCCTGAACAGTAAAGCCAGTCAAGTTCTTATTCTCCACTTCAGGGATACCAGAGACAGCACACTCTGGGTCTGAGGGTGTCTGATTTCAACATCCACATTTCCATTTCCCTTTCCAGTTGCTGCTCCTGGAGACTTGATAACTTCATTTTGTGACTGTCAACCTGTGAAAAGGACTTGGGGTAGAGAATCATGACTCTACCACATGGTCCAGCTGGATCATAACCAAACCCTAAGAATCCTTTCTTAAGGTACTGGGGATGTACAAGAGCAAATGGGAAAGGAAGAACATTTCTGGCCAGCAGTTTGGCATGTTTGTTGACGATCTCCCAACACAAGCACCATCACAATTACATTTTGTTATCCCATTGAAACATGGAGAGAGACAGACAGGATCAGAAGGCAGGGAGAAAGTATGTGAGCCTTGTGAATGCAACTCACACTGAAATATCAGCAATCCCTCCTCGTAGATTTGTGCTTCCTCCACACAGGATGGGAAAATCAGGTTACTGGTGGCTGAGAACTGGTACTGTTTATCAGAGATAGTAATCTTTATTCACAAGGCAATTACAGTTTACAAAGGCATTCTTCACAAATGTCACCTAGTTGAATCCTCACAAGCAGAGCATATGTAAAACTTATTTCCACATGGGAAAGTACAGCTGGGATACATGGAACAGCCTGCCCAAGATTACAGAGCTACTTAGCAACACATACAGAACTAAAAGTCAGGTTTTCTTTTTGCCATATTGCTTGTCTGCATTTTACACATCCAGGGAGTCAGCCAACTCATAATAGTTGCCACACCGAAGAGGTGGCTTCTGATCAAAAGATGCATAACATCTAAAGAAATTCGAAGGCAACAGCCCCACAGGGATTTCTTAGAGAGACTGTCATAAAGACCCTGCTCCCTGATAGTGCTGCCAAAACCCCCAAACTGGCCTGCTTGGTGTTCTGAAAGCACTACAATTACTTTAAGGCACAGTGCCCAAGACAAAGAGAGCTGCTAGTAAGCAGATGCTACCAGCAGTTTCAACAACCCAGCAATCAAATGGACTGGCAGAAAGAGTAAAGAAAGAAGAAACAAATAATAGGTTTAAAACAGATGTATGTCATACCTCTTAGTATAAAAGGATAGTTTTCATGGAAATCTTTTGTAAAACAGCCAGGCTCGTTGTTTCTGGTGCAACGATATGTTACAGTTCAAACATCTTATAAAACTCTGTATTTTCTGGGGCGCCTGGGTGGCTCAGTTGGTAGGGCGACTGCCTTCAGCTCAGGTCATGATCCTGGAGACCCAGGATCGAGCCCCACATCGGGCTTCCTGCTCGGCGGGAAGCCTGCTTCTCCCTCTCTCACTCCCCCTGCTTGTATTCCCTCTCTGGCTGTGTTTCTCTCTGTCAAATAAATAAATAAAATCATTTAAAAAAAAAAAAAAAAAAAAAAAAAACTCTGTATTTCCAAGGCCAAAACTAAATTGAAACAGAAAGAGGAAAGGAGGAGAGGGAGGAAGGATGGAAGTAGAGGAGAAATCCTAAGGGAAGGACCCAGAATGCTCTGTAATAACTCTGTAGTAGCTCTGTCTGGTGATCTCTACACACTCCATTAGACTGGCTTTACTTTTTTAGTTTTTCTTTTATAAAGATTTATTTAGTTGAAGGGCACCTGGGTGGCTCAGTTGTTGGGCGTCTGCTTTCGTCTCAGGTCATGATCTGAGGGTCCTGGGACAGAGCCCCAAGTCAGGCTCCCTACTTGCCAGGAAGCCTGCTTTTCCCTCTCCTACTCCTCCTGCTTGTGTTCCCGCCCTCGCAGTTTCTCTCTCTGGTAAACAAATAAATAAAATCTTTAAAAAAAAAAAAAAAGGTTTATTAGAGAGCAGGCACATGTACTCGGGGAGGGAGGTGGGGTGGGTAGAGGCAGAAGGTCTTCAGGAGACTCCACGTTGAGTGTGGAGCTGATACAGGGCTCAATCTCATGGCCCTGAGATCACAACCTGAGCAGAAACCAAGAGCCTGACACCTAACCGACTGTGCTATCCAGGAGCCATAGACTGACTTTTCACAGAACAGGATCTAAGTCACTCTCTGAGCAGCTAGGAGATGAGACCCTAGTGGGATTTCCAGTAGAAAAAGAACCTCACTTTAGGATCCAATTTCAAGTTGAGGGGCAAGGAGAAATTGCACTCTCAGCTGATACTTCATCTTGATTATCTTTCCTTATCTAGATGAAAGCACAAACATTTTCTGAAATGCTCCTTAGTAATGTTTTTCATGGGGTGTCTGGGTGTCTGTCTGTTGGTTAAGCATCTGTTTTCAGCTCAGGTCATGATCCCTGGGATCAAGCCCCATGTCAGGTTCCCTGCTCAGCGGGAGCCTGCTTCTCCTTCTCCCTCTCTCTGTCTCCCCAGCTCGTGCTCTAATAAATAAATAAAATCTTTTTAAAATAATAATACTATTTTTCACTACCTGACCAGATTATCTGTCATTTCCTAAGGGGACACAAAGGGCATCTTGCTAAAACCTTATCTGTGCTCTCTGAAGCAACATGGCTAGCCTGTGTTTCATTTAGCCCAACCCACCAGGCTCAGAGCTGGCCAGAAACAGGGTCTCAAGATGAACTCTGCTCTAGGAACACAATACACTCTAGACCAGGCTCCGACATACAGCAACTTGATTATTTCAAAGATATCTGGTGCTGAGAATATATTCCACTCCCTCCACCACAACTCCCTGCCAGTCTTTGGTGTATTTTAAAGTAAGATCTCAGTTTTTCTATTAAATGCCTCTTGTCATTATGAAAGAAAACCTGCAGTCTTGGAGGTAATTTCATCAACTTAGCTCCCAGACTGTCTACTAAAGTATCCACAAAACTCTCCCGCTCTAGGAGTCATTTGGGTCAAAACCAAGAGGCTATAAACAAACAGATGAGTAAGCAAATAAGTAAATAATCAAAACTGCCAAAAGTCTCTTCTCTCCCTGTAAGAAAGTTAGGTTTTATCAGAGACTGATGATCAGATAGATGGGGAACTCAGCAAACTCCTTTACCACAAACATCCTACTATGAAGAAATAATTATAAGATTCCCCTGAAACTAATAACACAGTATATGTTAACTAAACTGGATTTAAAAATTAAAAAAAAAATTATAAGATCCAGCTATTAGTACTTAGAATAACTGAATCAATGTGAACCACTAAAATGCAAATATTTTTGAAACTTTCAGTTTGTTATAATTCTATGGTTTTTTTTTTTTTTTTTTTTTAAGATTTAGGGATTTATTTATTTGAGAAAGAGACAGCATGAGCAGGAGGGGAAGAGGGAGAGAGAATCTGAAGCAGACTCAGTGCTGCTCCTAAATGAGGCTCAGTCTCATGACCCTGAGATCAGACCTGAGCTGAAACCAAGAGTCAGACACTTAACTGACTATGCTATCCAGGCACACTGATTTTGTATGTTTTAAAGCAGTATTTCATCCAATGTTGACAAGAACCTCAGCCTAGTTAAGATTTCCCTGGTCAATCAATAATTTATTTCCAAACAATTCTTAGTGGAAGATCGTATTTGAACACATCATAAGATATGGTAATCCTCAGAATTCCCTTCAGAATTCAGGTTTCTATAACCATCGTTCACTTTTTTTCTCCGTTGGTTTCACATCATAATGAAATCAAAGTACTCGGGCGCCTGGGTGGCTCAGTTGGTTGAGCACAACTGCCTTCGGCTCAGGTCATGATCCCGGAGACCTGGGATCGAGTCCCACATCAGGCTCCCTGCTCAGCGGGAAGCCTGCGTCTCCCTCTCTCACTCCCCCTGCTTGTGTTCCCTCTCTGGCTGTGTTTCTCTCTGTCAAAATAAATAAAATCTTAAAAAAAAAAAAAAGAAATCAAAGGACTCATAAAGTCGAAAAGATATAGAAACAAGAAACAAGAGCTTGTTCCCTCCTAACAAATTTTCTCACTTAGCCCTAAAATAATTGTGGAGTATGCAGGGCAGAGCTTTTAGTTCCAGATAAAGAAGGGCCCTCTGCCTACTGAAGCCCTTAGGGCCTTTCTCTACCCACACCATTGGATACTGGAACACTACTTAACACTCCTGCATATTCTGAAATGACCTTTTTTTTTTTTTAAACAAAGATTATTTATTTATTTGAGAGAGAGAGAGAGAGAGAGAGAGAGAGAAGAGCGAGAGCAGGGAGAGGAACTGAGAGACAGGGACAAGAAGACTTTACACTGAGCACAGAGCCCGATGCGGGCCATAATCTTGCGACCCTGAGCCACCCAGGCGCCCCGAGATGACTATTGTTCTAGCTCCCCAATGCGCATTTCTCTGGAAAAAGTGGACCCTAAATTCAACAAATACACATGCCTCATGGTCTAGGTCTCTAAATTGAGGCACTGTAAAGGAAGAAATGGGGAGTTTCTAAAATCAATGTGGTAAATGTAAAGCTTCTCATTTTACTTTGTTTACTGAGTAACATAATCAAAGTGTTTCTCTCTCATTTCTTTTTTTACAGAGCTCATGCTGGGATGTGGGAGGAATAGCCAAGAGAAAATATGAGGCCCACAAGTCCTAAGACACTGCACAGATCACACTGCTGAGCCCACCACAAAGGCTTAGAGTGTTCCCCGGGTGTCCCCCAAAGAACCAGCAGCTATTCTTCTGCCTCACCACTGGAGATTATTTCTACTGGCTCTTCATCTGCTATCTCCTGCCCAAGAACCTTAGCTCTTCTGAAGGCTCTCTCTAGGCTCTCTGGCTTCAATATCCTTGCTCAGGCTTTTCAAAACAAAACAAAACAAAACAAAACAAAACAAAACACAAAAAACCCTGCTGACATACTTTCCGCAGAAACAATGCCCTGAAAAGATGAATGAAACACAGTGCCACCAGACTTCTACACACACACTGTTCAACTGCCATTTTAGGGATGTGACCACCCACCATCATTTTTTTCTTAGGCAAAAAGCTACAGATCCAGGGCACCTGGTTGGCTCAGCTGGAAGAGCATGCAACTCTTGATCTGAGGATCAGGAGGCTGAAGCCACATGCTAGGTGTAGAGATTAATAAACAAACAATTAAAAAAAAAAAAGCTACAGACCCAATGACAGTAGCTACAACACTAAGAATGGAAGCTCTGAGTCAGAAAAGGTCCACTGGGACACAACGTTAGGACCCTAATCCTTTTGGGCCTAGTCATTCTCACATGGAAATAAAAGAATTATCAAACTTCAGTCCTAATAAAAATAAGGGGTGGCTTTTCACATTTAAGGAATGTTTAAGCCAAATTCCTCCATACTGAAGAAGCAACATTTGCTGAGCTATATATCATGGCTGCCACTGCAGGTACATACAGAGAATGAAGGAATGATCTCTAAACAAGGCAGAAATCTCAGGTAATTCAGGAATTTGAGAGAAGACAAAGCCAAGAGGTCTCTGATGTCCCAGCTAGAGTTGCTGCCAAGTGCTACAAAGGCATAGCCCCACACAACTCTCTCTGATCAGACCTGTATGCCCTGAAAATCTAATAGACTTAATCCCTGGATACTTTTAGACACCCTCAGACCTAAGACATACCATCCAGTATATTAAAAGCCATCCTTTAGCTATTTATTTATTCATTCATTCATTTATTTATTTATTTTTAAAGATTTTTATTTATTTATTAGAGAGAAACACAGCTAGAGAGGGAACACAAGCAGGGGGAGTGAAAGAGGGAGAAGCAGGCTTCCCGCCGAGCAGGGAGCCCAATGTGGGACTTGATCCCGGGTCTCCGGGATCATGACCTGAGCCGAAGGCAGTCGCTCAACCAACTGAGCCACCCAGGCGCCCCATCCTTTAGCTATTTAAAGCTCTCAAAATAACCAAGTGATCATATAACTGCCATATGATTGCCCCTAGTACAAGCCATCATCTTTTCACATTCTCAATCACTGCACTAGACGCTAAGGCCTTTTCCTCTGCAGCTTCTCCCTTCTCCCCTCTAGTCAAGTCTATATATTGCCAAAAGAAAAGTTTCCCTATGGTGTCATTTTGATTTTGCTGTATTCATGTGGTTCTTCGGTCTTCAATTAAAAATAAAATGCAAGGCTCTTGACAACCTACCTTGCACTTCTCAAGTTATTCCTCTTACTACTTTCCGGAGTATGAAGACAAGAATCAGGCAGGAATTTGGAAGCTGTAACAAACAAGATGTGGCTACTTCTGGTAAGAACAGACACAGCATATTACTATTTCCTATCAAAGATGATAGATTTGAAACCTAATAGAAGTACCAGAATCTGGCAAGT
The DNA here is from genome assembly GCA_004023965.1 of Spilogale gracilis. Classification (NCBI taxonomy): domain Eukaryota; kingdom Metazoa; phylum Chordata; class Mammalia; order Carnivora; family Mephitidae; genus Spilogale; species Spilogale gracilis. The sequence continues at coordinate 7,136 of PITA01008875.1, read as the reverse complement.
CAAGAGGTGGCTTAGGTTGGAAAGACAAGAGCCTTCCGCATTATGCATAAACTAAAAAGACTGCTAAGAGCTTATAAAGAAGGAATATGGAGCCAGAAACTATTCAACATTTGCTAACCCAGTTAACAAGTATTTATTCGGCACAGCATGTGTTGCCAGGTGTAGCTCTAAGCCATGTGGACAGTGATGGGGAAAAAAAGGTGAAAAAAGGGAAAGAAACAGTCCTTGACCTCATGAATCTTTCAATCTAGAGATGTCCTATTATATCTGGTGGCATTTGCTTTATTGTACATTGATCTTTGCCAGTCATTACCAAGTACTTTGGTTTAGCGATTTACTATTTCATTCCACATTTCTCAGGGCTCCAGTATGGTCTTGAAAATACCTAAGCAAATGCTGACAAGCACTCAATCCAAGCACTCAAAAGAGACACAAAGAGCATTTCCCTAGGCAAGATGCCCAATCCAATGTTTCTGACTTCAAGAGGTCTGCTGAGCTTGGAAACTCAATAGGAATAAATACAAAGCTGTCTGAGCTGGCACTCCTCCAGTTTGTGGGGAACCCAACATATCCTGTATTGCTGTGGATCCACTTTACTTAAGAATCGGGTCCAAAAAAAAAAGGCCTTTACCGTATACTTTTAAAATAAAAACCTCAGAACTAGACAACATGAGCATTATCAGACACATAGGCAGAAACAATAAATGTGCTACTTATTTTTTTTTTAAGATTTTATTTATTTATTTATTTGATAGAGAGACAGATCACAGGTAGGCAGAGAGGCAGGCAGGCAGAGAGGGGAAGCAGGTTCCCCGCTGAGCAGGGAGCCTGATGTGGGGCTCAATCCCAGGACCCTGAGATCATGACCTGAGCCAAAGGCAGAGGCTTTAACCCACTGAACCACCCAGGTGCCCCTAAAGGTCCTACTTAATAGTTGCAAGAGAATCTATAATGTATGGAAAGAAGAAAATTAGCTCTTCAAGTGTCAACTGCAAATCCTGAATATGCCCAAAATCCAAATAACAAAGACAGATCAACATCCAGGACAGCAAGTACCTGGAGACAGCCAGTCAAAAAAACCCCAAACAAATACCCCACAGCCCAAGGGAGAATTCAAAATGGAAATATGAATGTCCTAAACAGAAGTGAAACCCAGCCACTGGAACTGTGAGTGGGCCAGGTGGTCCACTACATTACTTTAATATGGGACCTAAGGAACTACCCATCTGGAGAAAGCTCCTGAAAAAAACCCAAAAGTTTTAGCATTTCCACTCCTACATATATATCCAAGAGAAATGAAAACATATGCCCGCAGAAAAATGTGTACGTGAGTGTTCATAGGAGTATTATTCATAACAGCCCAAAGTGGTAGTAACCCAAATGTCCATCAACTAATTAATGGATAAAGAAGATGTGTTATAGTCATACTATGGAATACTCAACCATAAAAAGAGATGAAGTATCAATTCATACAGCAACATGGATGAACGTTGAAAACATAATGCTAAATGAAAGAAGGCAGTCAAAAAAGTGTATGACCCCCATCTATATGAAATGTCTTGAACAGGCCAATCTATAGACAGGAAGTAGACTAGTACGTCTTTAGAGGAATGGGAAGGGGAAAGTGGAGGGAAATGGAAAGTGACTGCTAATAGGTACAGGGTTTCTTTTTGAATTAATAGAAATGTTCAGGAATTATATAGTGGTGATGGTTGCATAACCTTGTGAATATACTAAAAACTCCTAAGTAGTATACTTTAAAAGGGTGAATTTTATGGTATATGAATTTCACCTCAATCAAAATAAAACAGAATAAAAGTTTCAGGGCTGCAAGATCATTACCAGGACAAAGACATTCAGTTATTTCATTCTCCCCTCCCTACTCACTGAACCAACTTTCGCCCCACAGACCCTCAGGGAGCATCCTGCCTCTAGCCTCTTCTCCTCTAAGCAGGCCCACCACTGCCACATTCATCTTCCTTATCATACTCCCATTCTTGCCCAAAGCTCTGGTTCCCAATGACCATATGTAACTGAAAATTAGAGAATTCTGGGGCACCTGGGTAGCTCAATTGGTTGAGTGTCCAACTCTTGGTAGCAGCTCAGGTCATGATCTTATGGGTGGTGAGACTGAGCCCTGAGTCCAGCTCAGCAGGGAGTCTGGTTGAAGATTCTCTCCCTCTGCCCCTCCCCCCACTCAAGCGAGAGCACACGCACTCACTCATAAATAAATAAATAAATAGATCTTCTTCTTCTTCTTCTTCTTCTTCTTTTTTTTTTTAAGATTTTATTTATTTGACAGAGAGAAACACAGCCAGAGAGGGAATATAAGCAGGGGGAATGAGAGAGGGAAAAGCAGGCCTGTCGAGCAGGGAGCCCGATGTGGGACTCGATCCCAGTCTCTGGGATCATGACCTAAGCCAAAGGCAGTCGCTCAACCAACTGAGCCACCCAGGCACCCCAATAGATTTTCTTTAAAAAAAAAAAAGAAAAGAAAAGAAAAGAAAAATTAGAGAACTCTAACTAGAAAAGAACATCTATGTTCCCAACAAAAAGATGGCCAAAAAGCAATCTGACTGAACTTGAATGAATAAACTTTTAGGGATGTGAAGGAGCTACTTATATTTTAATTAGACTTATACACTTAAGTTATAAAATAATATGGTCTTAATTACAACCATACCCTCAATACCTATGCAATGCAGATATATAACCATAGTGGGTGATCAACAGCTACTGAATGTCTAGGAACCACTGAACAATGAAAGTTTAAACTACTGGGTTACAGACTGGACATAACATAGAAAATTGAGCAAGTCCACTTATGGGTTTATATTAAGAGAAATACATATACCTATCCCCCAAAAGACAGAATTTTGAAATAATGCCCTCCACCCAACCTACATGTCTTTTAACAGAGGAACTAATGAATACGTTCTGATATACTCTTAGGCTGAAAGACCATGTAACAATGAAAATGAACACATTCCCATTACCCACAAAATGAATTTAAAAAACAATACCAAGCAAAAAGTCAGGTAGAAGAATACATCCTGTGTGATTCCATATACATATCAAACGCAAGTCAAAGGACTCTTCAGTATCAGAACTTACAACAATGACTCTGGAAAGGGCAGAAAGGAAAATAACCAGGAGAAGCCAGATGGGACTTCTGCACATAAAACAACATTTTATTAATCTGAGCAGTGGTTGCATAGGTGCTATAGACAGAATGCCTGTGACTCCCAGCCTCTCTAATTTATATGTTGAAGTCCTAATTCCCAACCTGATGGTAGCACCTTTGGAAGGTAATTAGGTCATGAGGGTGGAGCCTTCATGAACAGAATTATTACTCTACGAGATAATGGAGCATCTTTCTCTCCACCATTTGAGGATACACCAAGAAGATAGCCATCAGCAAATCAGGAAGAAGACCCTCACAGGGAAATGAATTGATTGGCACTGTGATCTTGGACTTTCTGGCCTCCAGAACTTTGACAAACAAATTTCTACCATTTAAACCACCAAATCCACGGTATTTTGTTACAGCAGCCCAAACTGATTAAGACAACAGGTATCTACAGTACGTGAAAATTCACTGAACAATAATGCTTATGATACGGTCTTTTCTGTATGTATGCAATACAGAATGGAAGGAAGGAACTTGTAAAAGATTTATTTACAGAGAGAGAGAAAGACAGAATGAGAGAGAGAGTACAGGGGGGGAGAGGCAGGCAGAGAGAATCTCAAGCAGACTCCACGCTGAGGACAGAGCCCACACAGGGCTTGATGTCACAACCCCAAGATCATGACCTGGGCTGAAACCAAGAGTCAGACATTTAACTGACTGAGCCACCCAGGGACCCTAAAAATAAAATCCCTTTTTTTTGTTGTTTTTTAAAGATTTTATTTATTGGGATGCCTCGGTGGCTCAGTTACTAAGTGTCTGCCTACGGCTCAGGTCATGATCCCTGAGTCCCGGGATCAAACCCCGCATCAGGCTCCCTACTTGGCGGGAAACCTGCTTCTCCCTCTCTCACTCCCTCTAGCTGTGTTTCTGTCAAAGAAATAAAATCTTAAAAAAAAAAAAAAGATTTTATTTATTTATTAATTTGAAAGAGAGAGTGAGTGAGTGAAGGAGAGGAAGTATCAGCAGGGAAAAGGGCAGAGGGAGAAACAGATTCCCTGTTGAACAGGGAGGTGGATGTGAGGCTCAATCCTAGGACCCTGAGATCAAGACCTGAGCTGAAGACAGATGCTTAACTGACTGAGCCATCCAGGTATTCCTAAAGACAAAATCTTTAAAACATTTTTTTTTCTTGCGGCGCCTGGGTACTCAGTCGTTAAACATCTGCCTTTGGCTCAGGTCATGATCCCAGAGTTCCGGGAATGAGTCCCGCATCGGGCTCCCTGCTCGGCAGGAAGCCTGCTTCTCTCTCTAACTCCCCCTGCTTGTGTTCCCTCTCTAGCTGTGTTTTTCTGTCAAATAAAAAAATAAAATCTTTTAAAAAATATGAAATACTTCAAACACAGAAAATTAGAGAACACAGTAACAAATATCCATGTACTGTTTTAACCTAGTATGAGTATTTTGTTATTGGCACTGGTTGGGATGCAAGGAGAACAGGTACACTCAAACACTGCTGGTAAAAAGAATAAATTGGGAAACTTCTAGATGGCAATCTGGCAACATTTACCAAGTCATAAAGTATACTTACCTCTTAATCTGGCAAGTCTACCTGGAGGAAAGGAAGTGTGATTACTTAGCTATAAGGGCATTCATCCAGAAAATTGTTTAATAAAATAACAACAGACCTCAAAATGTCAAATGAAAACTAGTCAAATCATGGTGATTTATACTATGAAGCATTATAGAGCCATCAAAAATGATATGAGAAAAATGTATTTAATGATAAATGACATGTATTTAAATATGTCCACAATATTTGAAATAAAAAGGTTATAAAAAACATATGAACAAGATTACCCTACTTTGTAAATATGGTGACTATAGATATGTGCACAGAAAAATCTGAAAAGGCACACATCAAAATAACAGCAGTAGTCTAAAGAGAAGAATGCAAATCCCTCTCAAGTTTACATGGAACATTACTAGTACAGACAACATTCTGGGTCATAAAACACACCTTAACAAATTTAAAAGAACAAAATCATACAATGTATATTCTCAAAAACCACAAAAGAATTAAGCTAAAAATCAGTAACAGAAAGATAGCTATAAATCCTCAAATACTTGGGAGACTGAACAGCACATTTCTAAGTAACACATGGGGCTAAGAAGAAATCTCTCAAGTTAATTTTTTAAAAATCTGTAACTAAATGAAACTGTAAACACAACCAAACTTGTGGGATGCAGTGAAAGCAGGGCTAGAGGGAAATTTATAGCACTGAATGCACTTAATAAAAAAAATCTACAGATCTAAAATTAACAATCTAAGCTTCCATCTTAGGAAACTAGAAAAAGAAAAGCAAATTAAATCCAAAATAAGCAGAAGGAAAAAAATGGTAAAAATTAGAGCAGAGGCGTGCCTGGCTAGTTCAGTTGGAAAAGCATGCAACTTCTGATATCAGCATTGTGACACCTGAGTGGCTCAGTCGATCAGGTGGCTGCCTTTAGCTCAGGTCATGATCCTAGGTTCCTGGGATCAAGTCCCACACTGCCTGCTCATTGGGGATCCTGCTTCTCCTTCTCCCTCTGCCTGCTGCTCCCTTTGCTTGTGCTCTCTCTCTCTGTCAAATAAATAAATAAAAATCTAAAAAACAACTTCTGATTTCAGCATTGTGAGTTCAAGCCCCACAATGGGTGCAGAGATTACTTAAATAAATAAAACTTAAACAAATTTAGAGCAGAAATCAATGCAATTGAAAATAGGCAATCAATAGAGAAAAATCAATGACACCACAAAAGCTAGTTCTTTGAAAAGATCACAGACTCTGGGAAACAAACCAAGGGTTTTAGAGGGAGTGGGTGAGGGGATGGGTGAGTCCAGTGATGGGTATTAAGGAGGGCACGTACTGCATGGAGCACTCCTGTGTTTTTTCTTTTTCTTTTCTTTTAAAGATTTTATTTTATTTGACAGAGAGAAACACAGCTAGAGAGGGAACACAAGCAGGGGGAGTGAGACAAGGAGAAGCAGGCTTCCCGCTGAACAGGGAGCCTGATGTGGGGCTCGATCCTGGGACTCCGGGATCATGACCTGAGCTGAAGGCAGTCGCTTAACCAACTGAGCCACTCAGGTGCCCCTCCTGTGTTTTTTCTTAGTGTGGTTAGATGTTTATAAATTTTATTATTTTGGGAGGCACCTTTTTTTTTTTTTTTTAAGATTTTATTTCTGTATTTGACAGAGAGAAACACAGCAAGAGAGAGGGGGATTGAGAGAGGGAGAAAAAGACTTACTAGTGAGCAGGGAGCCCAACCCGGGGCTCCATCCTGGAACTCCAGGATCATGACCTGAGCCGAAGGCAGACACTTAACGACTGAGCCACCCAGGTGCCCCTAGCACTAGGTGTTATATGCAAACATTAAATCATGGAACACTACATCAAGAACTAATGATATACTGTATGGTGACTAACAAAAAATAATTTAAAAAAATTTTTTAAAGATTTTATTTTACTTATTTGACAAAGAGAGACACAATGAGAGAGGGATCACAAGCAGGAAGAGTGGGAGAAGGAGAAGCAGGCCTTCTGCCGAGCAGGGAGCCTGATGCGGGGCTTGATCCCAGGACCCTGGGATCATGACCTGAGCCAAAGGCAGATACTTAACAACTGAGCCACCAAGGTGCCCCCCAAAATAATAAAATTGATAAACATCTAACCAGGCTAAGAAAAAAAAAAAAAAGAAAACACATTACTAATATCAAAAATGAAACAGGGTCATCACTACCAAGTCCATAGACATTAAAAGAATAAAGGGGGCGCCTGGGTGGCTCAGTGGGTTAAAGCCTCTGCTTTCAGCTCGGGTCATGATCTCAGGGTCCTGGGATCGAGGCCCATATCTGGCTCTCTACTCGGCAGGGAGCCTGCTTCCTCCTCTCTCTCTGCCTGCCTCTCTACCTACTTGTGATCTCTCTCTGTCAAATAAATAAATAAAATATTTAAAAAAAAAAAAA
>PITA01008874.1:58286-81671 GCA_004023965.1 Spilogale gracilis | reverse complement strand
ATGGATCGAGGCATATGAGCTTTAAGTAGAACTTTTAAAAACCTTACAAATCACACAGAACTCAAAATCACAGGAGTAGAGTAAACACAGCACATGTCTGGGGTGGTTTGCTTAGAAGAATTGGGTCATATTAGCAAAAGTCTTGGAGTCTAAAGAAGATAGAAAACAACTGAAATTCTCAACATAGAAGTCTAAAAACAAAAACAGTGTTTCAGGCAAGGAAACAAGGGCAATATGCAAAATAAAATGAATGCCAGAGTTATTAGACACAGGCAGGCATAATCATTATTAGACCACTGTAATGTATCCATGTGCTAACAATCACCTCTAACATCGTCTCTAGGATTATTATTATTAATCCAACTGATACTCTGAATGCCTACTATGTGTCAGGTACTGTGCTAGGCACTACAGATACTGAGAGTTACCCTTTCTTCTCAAGAAGTTTGGAGAGGAATTATACAATTATGAAACAATAAAAATAATTGGTATAGATACAAACACTGTGGAAATCAAAAAGGAAAGAAAACAAAATAAAGCAGTCAAGAATGGCATCAAGGAAATGACTGAGCTAAATCCTGAATGATGTGTAGTTTATCATAAAGCAGAAGGGTGAGAGAAATGGAGAAGAGGAGACATTCTAAACAGAGAGATTAACAGTCAGGACATAACTAATGCAGAAGTTCTAGAGATGTAATAGGAATTATTAGACCCAATAATCCACCTTTATATAACATCGGTATATATTACAACCAATATATGCTGATATATAATGTGATATTATATATTAGCTTATAGTATAATACATACAAATACACTGTTCCTAATATATAACATACACTTGACAGGAACAAAGAATTTGTCATTGACCCCCCAAAAAAGTGGGTAATAAGAGCCAGTCAGCATATGTGTTTCCAACTTTCGATTCTTTTCTTTCCCTCATTCAATAAATCCAGTCAACTGAGGCTTCTACACCCATCCCTTCTTTTCTACTACACTGCCATCATTTAGATTCTTGTCCTTTACAGCCTGGACCACTAAAATAGCTCAATTATTCTCCCTGTCACCAATTCTCCCAACTTCAAACAATCCTGTATTTCCCTTCATATTAATAATCCTAAATTCTGCCTTTAATAGGTTGCTTCATTGCTTAAAAAACACTTTCAAAGATCTCCTAATGACGGTGCCAGGAGTCCTCAACCATTTTGTGAAGATACAATCATTCACACTTACTTATATCTGGACATCACATGTAGATACTGGCTCAACTCCCTCTAAGAAAAGGAAAGGGCTGTCTTTGTAGGTTCTGCCTCCATTCTCACTGTGAATTCAAGGTGGGGCATGGGGATGCTGGTGATAGCAGAGGCTAATGGATTAAACACCTATAGTAGACACTGGTTTACTTGCTTGGATCCCTTGGCTTAAAGGATGAACTCCAAAAACTTCATCCCATCTTTCAAGTCCTTTTATAATGTAGCACTAGCTTACTTCTCTCTAACCTTATCATTTGCTGGAGTTTGAACTCACAACCCTAAGATCAAGACCTGAGCTGAGATCAAGAGTTGGATGCCTAACCAACTGAGCCACCCAGGGATGCCACAGACCCATGTACCTTTGATTATATCAATTTTTCATTGAAAATTTCCTTTTATTTCTCTTCCACTTATCTGAGTTCTATGTCCTTTAAAGGGCCAACTCAAGGGGCGCCTGGGTGGCTCAGTCATTAAGCGTCTGCATTCAGCACAGGTCATGAACCCTGAGTCCCGAGATCGAGCCCTGCCTTGGGCCCCTTGCAGGAGCTTGCTTCTCCCTCTCTCACTCCCCCTGTTTGTGTTCCCTCTCTAGCTGTGTTTCTCTCTGTCAAATAAATAAATAAAATCTTTATAAATAAACAAACAAACAAACAAACAAATAAATAAAGGGTCAGCTCAAGTGCTTCTTTGTTGAGGCCTACCCTGAGGTTTAATTTTCTATCAGTTTTAATCTTCTTCTGAATTGTTGGGTATATTGCCTTGTATTATCTTTTTGTTAATCAACCTATTATTTCAGACAATATTTACTAAGCACCTCTATGTGTCAATACTATATGCTAGGCACTTGGAGACACACAAAGAACATATAACACAGTAGATATCCTTGGGGATTTATAGCAGATATGGGTAAAACAATTATATCACAGTTATTAAAGTACTATATAGAGATATGGGAGTGTGTAAAATACATTACACTCCCTGAAGAATGTAATGGAGAAGCCATCAAGGAAGAAGTGAAGTTTGAACTCAGTTTTAAGGAGACTGTTTTTTGTTTTGTGTTAAGATTTTATTTATTCAACAGAGAGCGACAGCGAGACAGGGAATACGACAGGGGGAGTGGGCAGAGGAAGAAGCGGGATTCCTGATGAGCAGGGAGCCTGAAGTGGGGCTTGATCCCAGGACTCTGGGATCATGACCTGAGCCAAAGGCAGACGCTTAGCGAATGAGCCACCCAGGTGCACCATAAGGAGACTGTGAGGTGATGGCACATGTATGCCTGCTAAGCAGAACAGACTTTATTCTGCAGGCAATGGGGAGATAATACAGTGCTTTATTTTTTTTATTTTTTTATTTTTTTTTAAAGATTTTATTTATTTGACAGAGAGAAACACAGCCAGAGAGGGAACACAAGCAGAGGGAGTGAGAGAGGGAGAAGCAGGCTTCCCGCGGAGCAGGGAGCCCGATGTGGGACTCGATCCCAGGTCTCCGGGATCATGACCTGAGCCGAAGGCAGTTGCTCAACCACTGAGCCACCCAGGCGCCCCAATACAGTGTTTTAAATGGGGAAGTAAAAGGATGAGATTTACCTTTGAGAAAAATACCTCTGGGAGCTATGATAAGGGTGGCTTTAGGAGGCTAGACAAGAAGTAACAATGAACTATCCTGAACTAATGTAGTAGCAATGAGGATGGAAAGAAAGGGACAGATCTGAGAAGTACTTGGGAGACTAAACAGTCAACAATTGGAGCAAGAGAGGGAAAGAGGAGGAAAGAAAGGGATAGGGGAATGTTTTCCTACAGTGAGGGGAAGCACCAATATAGAAAACACAGGAGAGGGGGGCAAGAAAAGCTCTAGAGCACAGGTGCACAGGTGAGTATTACAGTAGAAGGAAGGTAAAGGATAGGTGTCAATATGGACATAGGGAAGAGGCGTTTTGAAATTAAAGTTTACTCTAGGAAGCGGAAGTTCAGTCACGTGCTAAATATAGAGAGAAAAGAAGGACTGGGGGCTTAAAAAACATTTGAAGTTTTGTGAGGAACTTAAGAGAAAGAAGGCTAACTGGCATGACTCAGAAGAATTTCTGAATAGTGTTAACAGTACAGCTCAAGTTGGAAATGAATTTTTGGTGGCACCAATTTTCATAGCTGTGAGATAACCACCCCCATGTCCCTACCCCAGCAACAGAGCTTCCAAGATTGAGAAATAGAGGAAAAAGTAAATGAAAACATTTTTTTAAAGAAGAAAATGAGAGGAGGCCCAGTAAGTCAGTCCAGGGGTGGGGGCTGGGCAGGGTCAGGGTTCTATCTGCCATTTTAAGTACTTTGAGGGCAAGAACTTTGTCTTAGTGTTGCTGTGACATTTATAGGTCTTTGTAATGTAGCAGTATCTTGTACATGCTATAAAATACTCAGTGTATGCTTGTTAATAGGCTGATGATGAACTGACTTCAAAGAAAAATAGCCAGATATATAAATTGTGGACTACTTTCAATAAAAAGTTAATAATGGAAATAAAAAAATTTTTAAAGATTTTATTTTATTTATTTGACAGAGAGAAACACAGCCAGAGAGGGAACACAAGCAAGGGGAGTGAAAGAGGGAGAAGCAGGCTTCCCGCAGAGCGGGCAGCCCGATGTGGGGCTCAATCCCGGGTCTCCGGGATCATGACCTGAGTCGCTTGACCAACTGAGCCACCCAGGCGCCCCTAGAAATAAAAATTTAAAGTCGTCATCAACATATAAAGGATAAACTTTCCTAGAAGTCAGTGTAAAGACAGTGGAACTGAGATCAGGTCCTGGAAATAATAGTGAATAGAACAAAGTGCAAACACAGAAGGAAACACAAAAAAAATCACTGAAAGAACTATGACTGCAATGCTGCCACAGACTAGATACCAGAGGGTAAGAAGCTAAACACTAAAAGAAAGGTAGTAAAGGCAGAAAGTAGTAAAAATGCAGAGTCAATGAGAGCAGAGAACACCATACACAAATCCTGAAAAAAATTATTGGAATTCAGTTAGCAATCTTTCTTCTGATCCATCAGACTTGGCTTGAAGAAAAGGTGGCAAGACAACAGTAGCCAGCAGGCAAATAGCTGAAAGTGGAGTACAGCAAGAGCCAGGACCAGTCATGAGTCTTATCTAGGCTGCTCAATCCTGACTCCAGCAGCAGGGACCCACTGTAATGCAGGGAAGGGGACAGTCTTGATGTTGGCAGATGTCAAATTGATGGCACTGGGGGGGACAATGGGCTCTAGACAGAAGTGGAAGGAGATACTAGGTCATACAGGCAGATCTGCCACCAATGCTGGGTGCTCATCAAAAATATCCTTCAAATTCTGATGTGTATGCCAAGTGTAAGCATTAGATTAATAGAGACCCTTGAGGAAACCAGGGCTGTCTAACAAAGTGTGCCAAGCAAGAGAAATGTTCTTAGAAGGTCACTTTTGTTTGTTTGGGCTTCAACTTTGTATTAAGAGAATGACATAAATTATGTTGTAAACTCATCTGAATAACTCAATTGTGTTGAAACTCTTCATATAGGAGTAAATTCACCAGAAGTTGAAGAACTCATCTATGAAGAGAGCTGTGATTTTAACACACAATCAGTAAAACTTGGCAAACAGCATAGTAACAGAAAGTAGACCTAAATTTAAAAGCCCACAGTATAATATAAAGATGGTTTCTTGGGACACCTGAGTGGCTCAGTTGGTTAAGCCACTGCCTTCGGCTCAGGTCATGATCCTGGAGACCCGGGATCGAGTCCCACATCGGGCTGCCTGCTCGGCGGGAAGCCTGCTTCTCCCTCTCTCACTCCCCCTGCTTGTGTTCCCTCTCTGGTTGTGTTTCTCTCTGTCAAATAAATAAAATCTTTAAAAAAAAAAAAATTAAAAAAAAAAAAATAAAGATGGTTTCTTGGGCCAAATCCACATAGAAGAGGGCAGAATTTACATTTTCTAATAAAATAGAAAAATATCACCAAGAAGTAGTCCTTACTTAGAATTTAAGGATTTTGCAAACATTCAAGAAAACTGTTGATATCTTGTCCTTCTTTGACATTGTGGATGACCCAAATTATTTTTCATGAACTGTAGAAAAATGTATTTCATGTGTCCTTCTCTTTATATATTTCTTTATTTCCCTCTTCCTCCCTTCTGTCCAAGATTTGGACACTTAACTGGCTGAGCCACCCAGGTGCCCCTCATTGTTTCCTTCACTTTAAAAGATGGTAGCTCAGTGGGTTAAAGCCTCTGCCTTCAGCTCAGGTCTCAGGGTCCTGGGATGGAGGCCCGCATCAGGCTCTCTGCTCCGCAGGGAGCCTGCTCCTTTCTCCTCTCTCTCTGCCTGTGTCTCTGCCTGCTTGTGATCACTCTCTCTGTCAAATAAGTAAATAAAATCTTAAAAAAAAAAAAAAAAGATGGTTTTGAAGACGAGGCCTAGCCACCATATAGACTACCTCCTTAACAAGGAGTGTAGGCAATTGACTTGAATACCCAAATTCTAAGGAGCTAAGAACTAAGGAGCTAAAGCTTTGTATGTAGACTAAGCATATACAATAAACATTTCTGATATTTTAAGAGCCTATATTAATTTCATGTTATGATTAAAGGTTAATTGCTTAAATTAAACATTTTCTAAAGTTTCAAACATAAAGAGAAGAAATTGCTGTAAATATTGTATATTAAAATTTAAAAAGCATTTTTAGTGTGTATGGGAATGCACACAAACAAGTTTTGATTATTAATGTGTCATGATCTTCCATAATTTAAAAAATACGTAAATGTAATCTTACAGTATATAACCTTTTGAGACTGGCTTCTTTCATTGAACATAAGGCCTTAGAGATTCATGCAAGTTTTGCATGTACTGGTACTAAGTCCATTTAAAAACTTTTACTGAGGGGCACCTGGGTGGCTCAGTCATTAAGCGTCTACCTTTGGCTCAGGTCATGATCCCAGGATCCTGGGATCAAGATCCGTATCAGGCTCCCTGCTCCACGGAAAGCCTGTTATCCCTCTCCCACTCCCCCTGCTTGTGTTCCCTCTCCCACTCTCTCTGTCAAGAAAATATATAAAATCTTAAAAAAATTTTTTTACTAAGATAGGATTTACATACCATATAACTCACCCATTAAGTGTTCAATTCAATGTTGAATATATCTGCATTGTTGTACAACTGCCATTACAACCTAATTCTACATTTTGGTCACCATATCCATTTGCAGTCAATCTCCATCTCACTCCCCCACCCAGTCCAAAGCAACCACGAACCCACTTTTCATTTCCTAAATTTGCCTATTCTGGACATCTCATATAAATGGAATTATATAAAAATTTCTTTTGTGACTGGCTTCTTACACTTCACATAATGTTTTCAAGGTTCATCCATTTTGTAGGCTATATCAGTATTTCACCTGATTTTTATTGCCAAATAATATTCCATTATGGGGATATACCACATTTCATTTATATATTCATCAATTAAGAGACATTTGGGTTATTTCTATCTCTCTTTTTGGCTATTATAAATAATACTGCTATGAACATTCCCATACAAGTTTTTGTGTGGACATATATTCTCATTTCTTTTAGGCATATATCTAGGAATAGAATCACTGGGTCAGATGGTAACTATTTCTAAGTTTTTGAGAAACTGGCAGTCTATTTTCCCAAGTGGTTACACATTTTATGTTCCCACCATAAGTACATGAGTGCTTCAATTTTTCCACACCCTTGTCAACACTTGTTATTGCCCATCTTTTTATTAGAGCCATCCTCATGGATGTGAAGCAGTTTCTCACTGTGGTTTTAATGTCCATTTCCCTGATGACTACTTATGTTGAACAACTTTGTATGGGCTTACTGGCACTTTTTTCTCTCCTGTCTCCATTTGGAAAGCTTTTCCTCCCATAATTTTGAGGTTTTCCTTTGACTCATTTAGTACTTCTCCATCATAATTACTATTGAACTATTCCCTGAAGTATGTCCCTTTGTTTAGCGTTTACACAACACATTCCCATGAGAGTCAGTCATTTCTTACTATTTCTATTCTTCCCCCACTCTGATCTCTCTTCCACCCCATTTATTTGGTGAAAAACCTTTCTTAAATATTCTCAGAATACTTAAGGGGTTAAATAGTAACACATTCTCTAAATTCTTGCATATTATGTAACATGCATCTCACCTGTGGAGATATCTTCACTAGAAATAAGGATTTGGAAAAAAAAAAAAAAAAAAAAAGAAATAAGGATTTGGAATTAACGGCCTTTTTCTCTTGGTTATCTGTAGATACCCTTCCAATGTCTCCTAATTTCCAGTGCCACGGATTAGAATTACGATGCCAGGGGTGCCTGGGTGGCTCAGAGGGCTGAGCCTGTGCCTTTGGCTCAGGTCATGATCTCAGGGTCCTGGGATCGAGGCCCACACTGGGCTCTCTGCTTCAGCGGGGGGGCTGCTTCCCCCTCTCTGCCTACCTGTGATCTCTCTCTCTGTCAAATAAATAAATAAAATCCTTAAATCCTTAAAAAAAAAAAAAAAAAAAAGAATTACGATGCCAGTGTGACACTTTATGGATCTACCCTGTTTTATCTGGAAGCCTCCAAGATGAATCCTTAACAGTTCAAAAAATTTACCAGAATAATTCTAAGTTTGAGTTTTGCATCACTGATCTTCCCTGGAATTTCTTTCTGCACACAAATCTTTTACCTCAGGAATTTTTTCTATTTGTTTAATTATTGCTTCTCTTCCATTTGTTTCTTTTCCTGGAACTTATATTAGCCACACTAGGTGCCCTGAATCTACACTTCCAGTCTCATCTTTTTTTCAATCTCTTGGTAATTTTGGCTCTGTGCTTTGAAATATTTCTTCCATTAGTTCTGCCAGGCCAATAAATGATCACATTCATTCATTCCTCTTTCAGTAACTATGCACTGCATGCTTACTATGTGCCAAGACAGTGTTCTAGGCATTGGGTGTTGACAACAGATCACCAGTGTATATAGGAGAAAAAGTTCCTGCCCTTACAGTGCTAACATTTTAGTGGAGAGAGTATATTTAAAAAAAAAAAAGTGTTTATACATGGATTGAGAGTCACATGGTAGTATCTGGCTGGGAAATTTTTTGCTCTATCAAGTCTTTTTTTGTACTTCACTTGAACTTCCTTAAATATTTCTATTACTTATTATTTTCATATTCAAGTTACTGTTTCTGTCAGCATTTCTATTTAGCTAGTCTACCACACTGTTTATTCTAAGTGATTTTTCTCTTTCTGGTTGCCTGGCTTCCCGACTGGGGCTCTTTTCCTTTATTATCTCAGAGGGGCTTAGGTTTCATTGTCAGAGGACCACAAGTGAATGGCAGCAGTCTCCTGGGAACGGAAAGACAAAGCGGGCGCAATCCCGTAGGTGGGCAGTCCAACGGGCAAGCTGACCGCCTTGTGCAGGCCAACGAGGAAGCCTCCCAGTGCTCAGGTCTCCTTACCTCTCCCAGCCTTAGAAACAGAGAGGTATCAGTCTTCTGGCTCTTTTCCTTTCTTCTCTCCTCCAAGAGTCCATGGATCTCTACCAAGCCAAGCTCCTTCCTGGATCTGCCACTGTTATCCTCACCCCAAAGCTCTTGTCCAGCCCCTGAGGAGCAAGTCCTGTGCCATCTCTCCTTGACAGATCACCCACAGAGCCCAGGTCTCACTTGCACCTAACTGGTCACTGGATTCAGAAGCTATTTGGCTCACATAAGGCAGATACAGGTTGGAATCAGGAACAGAGGGATAGTGGGATTTCACCTTCCCAGAACCTGCTCTGAAAAGTACATTTTGTTTACAGACTAATACTAAAAACACCCAAATCCTGGCAAATAAGTCAAAAATTTAAAAAGCCTCTGTTAAGTCCAAATATCTGTGGGTTCTATCATTTTCAACTACTGCCCTTAATGTTAAGCTCGGAAACAAAAGGAAGATCTTAATGTTACTTGGACTTAACGTATATTAACTAGATGGATAAATGAATCATAAAATAACTATGTCACATAAAAGAAGTCAAACAAAAAAGAGTATATTCTCTATTATTCCATTCATATAGAATTCTAGGAAATGCAAACTAATGTACAGTGACAGCAGATCAGTAGTTGCCTGGAGATCAAGGAATTACGTAAGTGGATTACAAAAGGGGGAAACTTTTGGAGGCAATGGAAATGTTCATTATCTCGATTATGACAACTGCTTCTGGGGTATATACAGATACAGATATCAAACTCATCCAAACGCAAACTTTAAATATGTGCAATCTATTTTATATCTGTTATACTTCAATAAAACTTTAAAAGAAATATTGGTTGGGAAAAATATTTGCAATTTAAATCACAAGGAGCTGATTTCCCTAAATATAAAGAACATCTAAAGATAAAGAAAAACACCAACAGGTAAGAGGCATGCAAAGAAAGTTACTGAGCTTTTATGAGTTTCAAATTTTTCATAATAAAATAAAAAGAGATAATTTTTAAAATATGAACACACTATCCCTAGCTCTCTCATAATTCACAATAGGGTTGAAGAGATATGAATATAATTACAAAGCCACTGCAAGTTCAGGGCATGTTGCCAAGTATATGTGCTGATGGATATGGATTGGTGCAATAATCAAAGTGGGGGTAGAGATCAGGCAAATCATCCTGGTCTTGAGATGATGAGTCTGTACAATTCTTTTGTGGTACACAGGAAATAGGCAAAAGAGAAAAGAGTTCAGACGAAAAATATATGAACAAAGGTGATATGATGGGGGGAAGATAAAGACAGCTTTTGAAAAGGACTCAGTATAGGTTCACTGTTCTTAATACAACCGTCAAAATTTCCTGTCACCAAAAGGCTAGATGTTGCAGTGGAAGAAACCCACAGGAAAGGAAAGGAAATCTAATTCACTATGTGAGGGTATGGAATGGATCAAAATAATTTACACTATTTATGCAGCTACGTTCAATCTTTACCATGTCTTTGTTCTACCTATATTAGTATTTTTCTCTAAACAGACTTGTCTTTTTACCTAGCTTCATTGTAAGAATAAGATCCATGAAAAGAAATACGATACACTAAAATAAACACCTCTTTCATACGTTCAATAGTATGTATAGTCTTAAAAGTTATATTAAGATTCTTTTACTAACTCCATATGCCCATCATTAACATGTAGTCTTTAATGAAGCCTTTATTTCTATGTCACTGAGAAGTACACATCTCCCTAGAAACTTCAGGAGCAGAGGGCTAGAAAAGATTGTCAGAGTAAATCAGGTTCATTGCTTGTTCAGATTTCTCAATTTTCAGCATCACTTGAAAGAGTATTCTACATGTGGAAATATTCTACACCAAATTTGAAAAAATCCAACACATAAAAAAGTAGAAGCAGCAATTAGCTATCAATTAATTTTGAGAAGTACACAAAGACAAAAGAAACAGAACCTAAGAAGAATCAGTAACTACTGAGCCAAGAGAGCAATAAATAATTCTGTGACTGTTTAGAGGGACAGGGGCGCCTGGGTGGCTCAGTTGTTAAGCGTCTGCCTTAGGCTCAGGCCATGATCCCAGGGTCCCTGCTTGGGGGAAGCCTGCTTCTCCCTCTCCCACTCCTACTACCTGTGTTCCCTCTCTCGCTGTGCCTATCTCTGTCAAATAAATAAATACAATCTTTAAAACATAAAAAATAAAATAGATTTTAAAACAAAAAACAAATTTTAAAAAATAAAATATTTAAAACAAAAAAAATTAAAATAAAGTAGAGGGACAGTGTGGTGTAGTGAAAAGAAAAAGGCTTTCAAGTCACAGAGACTCTCATCCGAGTTTCGAGTCTATCACTTAAACAATCTATCTAATTTCCAGGCACCTAATTTTCCTCATCTTTATGATGGGGATAATTAACAGTCACCTGTCCTGGTTGTTGAGGATTAAATAAGCCAATATTTGTAATGTGCCTGGCACACTCCAGGTACTTAACAATTATTACTAGAATGTTGATGATTACATTTTGTAAAGTCATTTCCTCTTTCAACCTGACAAAACCAACTCATGCTAAATTCTTTAAAGTTTATCAGCTTACAGTCAATTTTGTAAGCTATGCCAAAAGTCTAAATTCAGTCTGAAATGTGAAACTGTATTTTACAATATGCTACAACTACACTTAATATTTTTATAACCCTAAACTAAATGTTGCTTTGAGTATAGAATGTTAAGAATAGTAAGCAGTATGCATGTATATATATTTTGGAGAAATTTTAGCATTAAATGAATTTAGCATTAAATGAATTCCAATCTAGTAATATCCCCTATGGGGCAAAAGTAGTAGGTGGTACACAGATGACTGGACACCAAGCAGGGAAAATTGGGGAAAAATTCTTAAAAAAAGATTCTAAAGCATATTGAAATTCAGGAAGTTGTTCTTTCTGACAATGATGGAATATTAGGAGCTGGGAAGGAGGCAAAAAAGCGTATCTCCACTGAGTCATATTTAAGGAAAAATCTTGACTCTCATATTTTAAAACAGCAAATCTGAATTTTTCTTAGCTAGGTTGGTAAAAACCCCACTGAATAGTGAAAGGGCACACACACACACAAAAAAACCTTAACATCTTTTACATCTTACCACAGAAAATATATTTTTTTAATCTTCATATTTTAAATTTTTTATTTTAAGTAGACTCCACACCCACTATGTGGCTTGAACTCACAACCTTGAGATCAAGAATCATATGGTCATGGGGCGCTTGAGTGGCTCCGTTGGTTAAGCGACTGCCTTCAGCTCAGGTCACGATCCCGGAGACCGGGGATCAAGCCCGGCATAGGGCTTCCTGTTTGATGGGAAGCCTGCTTCTCCCTCTTTCACTCCCCCTGCTTGTGTTCCCTCTCTGTCAAATAAATAAAATCTTAAATAAAAAAAAAAATCATATGGTATACCGGCTGAGCCAGTGAAGTGCTCCCTGAAAAGATTTTTTTAAAATCAATACAAAGAAATTCTTTGATTGTCTACTGCAACCTATTTCAGTGTTAGTCAGTAGAAGAAAGTAGTCATATCACCTTTTTTAGAACATAAGCTTTCATGGGTAACAAGCAGAACTAATAGCAGTCTAACAGCTTGTGGATTCTTAATAAAATTTAAACTCTAACATAATCTTTCAATCCATTTGGATTCCTTGACAATTAATGTCTGGAGATGTTTTTCAATACCAATACAGGTTCCTTTCTTTTCTGTTACAGGTCTGTTTCTAAAATATCCTTAGAATCCTACCTCAAAGAAGGGGAAATCTTCCAGACTGCTACCTGTATCAAGTGAAGGGAAATCCACCAGCTGAAATCTGCCTAATCCATAGACACTATAAGAAGATCTGAGGAATTAGGGAGATGATTTGAAATAATTATTTTGGAGAAATACTTTAACAAACTTAATAAATACTTAAATAAGTGAGAGAATGAAACATTTATATATTAAGTAAATGCAATAAACAGTAATATTCAGTTGCACTGTTCCTATAAAAACCATCACAGATTTGGTACTACACCAAATCCTGTGGCCATATGAACATCAAGATACAAAGTAACTTACTCCTAAAAAAAAACCATGACTTGGCATCATAGCGTGATGGGAAGCACATAAAATTTAGAAGTCTGAACGCTGGCTCTGCTAGTACTCACCATGTACCCCTAGGCAAATAGTTACTGACCACAGCCTTGGTTTCTTTATCTCTAAAAAGGTATTAACATCCACTATCTCACAGAGTGAGGAGAAGATGAAACTGATAATCCTTCATTAAGTAACTTCATCTCTTAGCTCTCTTCATATATCCAATGATCTTTCTTTTTTAAGATTTTATTTATTTGACCGAGAGAGATCACAAGTAGGCAGAGAGGCAGGCAGAGTGAGCAAACAGGCTCCCTGCTTAGCAGAGAGCCCGACTTGACTCGGCCTGGATCCCAGGACCCTGAGATCAGGACCTGAGCTGAAGGCAGAGGCTTTAACCCACTGAGCCACCCAGGCACCCCACACATCCAATGTTCTAACTACCTTAAACTTGTATTTCCCACATGCGCTGTACCTTCTTCTCATATCTTCTATTGTTTTACTATTACTTGTAATCTTTTCTAGACATCCCTTCAAGAATCAGTTATATCCCACTGTCTGAGATACCTGTATAGAGTCCCCTCTAGGCAATATTATAATTCTGTCCATCACCTGTTGTTCAGAGCTGTTTCTTTTTGTTCTTATTAAACCACTAGTCACAATAAGTAAAAGGTAGCTCCTATTTTTGAATGCTGTGCACACATGTGTTAAGGGCTTTATATTTATTTTCCTATGTAATTCACAACCACCATGTGAAGTAGGTACTGTTATTCCTTTTATCAAGGAGTAAAGTAAGGTTAGAGAATTTAAATGCCCAAGTCACTCAAGTAATAATTAATACAAATTATCACTACCTTTAATTAGTAATAAGTAGGACTGGGATTCAAAGCCAGGTCCCTGGCTCCAAAGCCATTCTGCTGACTTTGGTGGGGAACTTATACATTCTGTGGCTTTGTAGGCTTAAGAATAAAAGTACAACATCTCACATGATATTTGCATTGAACATGTGTTCAGTGAATTTAAAAGGCAGCGAAAAGGTCTACTCAAGGCATAGTCTCTTACGTGCAATTCACCAGATTTGGAGATACACAAATGATCTGACAAGGATTTGCTTTCTAAATATGTTCCATTTATATGATAGCCTGTATTTTTCTCTCCTCACAAATACAGACAGAAGAACACGGAAAAAAATGACTGCTTACAGAACCGGCTAGGGTTAGAAGTGCTTGTCACAAAACCACAATCAATTTAGATTTTTAATTCAAGAACAGGAAGCTAAAACTTATTACATTTTAAGCAACTGTTCTCAAAACCCATCTATCTCAAAAAGTCATAATCCTAAAAAACAAACAAAACAAAAAAACTTTAATTAAGTTTTCCCCATATACGTTTCCCTCCTTCCCATCTAATTTAACCCTACAATTAAAAAAATACAATTTAGATAATATATTCCCATCAGTTGTTCACTTACCAAACAACAGTTCATTCAAGTGGACACTTTCCAGCTGTCATGGAAAACGCCAAAATAAAAAGCCTTATTAAATTCAAGTTAGATTATATCTGTCACTTCTTCTTTGCCCAAAGCAATAACTATGGAAGAACATAAATTAAGCCTAGCATGTCACTTATTACAAAATTGGCTACTATTTTTTTACAGCTTTTCTAGATAGCTAATAGACTGAGTAACTTCAACACTGTTTTGAGTACAGCAGATTTACCAAACATGATGGGACCAGTAAAGATGAAATAATAAAACAGAGTAGACATGGTGAAGAAAGGAAATAAAAACCAATGAGAAGTGAAATGAGGTACAGACAGACTTGACTTGTTTGCATTTTGTGAAATTAAGACAGTAGCAAAGCCAAAAGCCTCTAAAGGGATTAAAAAAATCTAAGGCCAGCAAACCTAAGCACCTAAGAAATTTTAACTTCAAACACACACAATCAGGAAAAGAAAACCTTAATTTCTTTGAGCTGAAGTTGTGGAGAACCAGGTTCAAGTTCAAAATAGGCTAAACACTTCAACTTATCACCCTTTACTAGTCAGAAAAATGAAAATAACCTGGCAAAGATTTTCCATAAAATCATATCTCCCCCTGGTAAATTCTCTCAGTAGAAAGAAAAAATAAAAGGCATTTTAAAAATAGTCCTTATCTGTAAGTTAGAGATTCTTAAAAACTCATAAAGACAAGAGACAGTAAATAGCAGTTTACAGAAAGGAATTATGATGTGTTACTTGCTATAAAGAAAAGTTAGATTCATGGAATTATAAGGAATTTTGAGAGATTATTCTCTTAGCCTTTATTCACATACCAGAGAAGTTTTTTTGACAATTTATGGAATTTATAGACTTAAAAAATAAAGGGCTTCAAACTACATCTATATTTAATGCAATACTAACATTTTAATTGCATGCTTAAAAATTCAAAACCACAATTCCCTCAGCATGTGTAACTGTTACTACTTAGAGAAAATAAAAGGGATAAATAATCACATTCATCAAACTTACTAAACCTAATGCTATGCTAGTCACCATAATGATCTATTGTACTTCTTTCATTAAATTAAAGAGTTCTTAGACCATTCACTACTGAATTAATGTTTAACTGGTAAACTGAGGCAAATATGGAATAACCCGAGAAGTCACAAGTGCAGAGTCCACTGTACAAAACTACTGAACCATACTCTTCCCCTGTATGTACTTTTCCAGATAAAATTTAAACTGTCCGAGCAAAAAGTGCAATTTAAATTCCGCATAAATTGACTTTTACTGTGCCTTTCTTCTTGTTTGTAAAGTCTTTTCTTACATTGCCACTGATTCAATTTCACCTGTAGGTAATGAACACAGAACTCATTGTGGGGAAAACAAACCCGAATGAGAAAAGAAGTTATCAGATATACAAGAGAGTGAAACAGTTGAGAAAGGGCTTTAAACACAATACTTTCTCTCTTTAATATTTTAGTTATCATTTCTTTCACAAAAGACTCCATTAGGTTCCCAAAGCTTCTAAATTGAGTACTCACCTGGTTCATCTGAATGCTGAATCAGGGCTTTTATTTCTGCCAAGTTGGGCTCTCCCTCTTTGGAGACCGAAGCTGCTGCCCCCTCCTCTGGGTCCTCTACCTTTGTCACCGTAAAGTGTGGCATTGTTATAGTTAGGATTCCTTTGCTCTCGCTGTATTTAAACTTCCTTCCAGCCTACTTTCCCTGCCTACCTCCTCCTTGCTTTGCCCCTTTCAGACTCAAATCACTGCCCACTGGAGACTGAGGTTGGGAACAGGGAAGTACTTTCTGATCATGTGACCTACCGCCCCAAGGGAGTGGAACGATGGAAGACACGCCTTCTACTGTGTTTATCTTTCACTCAAAGGATTAAGCACTCCACCCCTTACTTATGGTTGTTAAGCGCAAGAATCCCAAGAACTGTTTAAGCAGCGTTCCCAGAGCTGCCAAAAGCTGGGAGTGGGCAAAATTCATGAACTGCCGCCTGCTGTGTACTCACCCACTCATTTCCTTCACTTAAGTTATTTCTAACCCTATGTGCACGTCATAATCTCAACCTCTGCTCTCATATTTCACACAAAAGATTAGGGAACAGTTCATTGTACCGACTTTCCTTTTAAAGAAAAACTGGCACTACATCAATTTAGAAAATGAAACAAATTATTTGTAAGCTTGTTGTTGCTTTACTTTAAAACATATGAAAAATAGCAGTTTCTCATTGTTCAGATGGGAACACTAATTCTGCAAATATTCAATGAATATTTACATATTTTATATAAGGCACAGTTCTAGACACTGTAGTGTATACCATGACATCCAAGGAGGGACACTATACTCCCAAAAGTCCAAGTTTGTTTTAAAAGAGCAAACATTTTTAAAGAGAAGAGTTCAAGACTTTTTTTTTTGTACAGACACCTTAAACAATGCATTTTAGAAAAATACCTCTAAATAAGAGGTGTATTGTGCCTCCAACACATTTAACACATTTTAATTCTTGGTGTGTTTTATCAGATAACTGTATCAAGTGCTCAGCTGATAACTTTATGGAGTTTGGGGCCCTGTCTCTGAACTTAGATAAGGGAGCTCAGTAAATTGAGCCCTGTGTTAACTTCCATGTTGATGATGTAATATAAGGGCTTTGTTGCTAGTAACACCTGACTTCTAAGACTGCACTAAATTTAACAGAGATGGAATGATGGTTTACAATCCTCATTTTTGCTCACATGATTTCTAAAAGAAAGCCAATAGTTGTTGAAGACCTACTTTATATTCCGCACTGCACTAGAAACTTTTCATTATGATCTCATTTAATCAGCACAGAAACATTAGGCTAAGGAACTTGCTCAAAGTCAGAGTTTATAAACAGCTAAGCCCAACCTAAAAACCTGTAATGTCTTTGTTAGTAGGTGGCATAGAAGTTTCATAGAAAGAAAACTCATACACGCCCCCCCCCCAACTTTTATATCATGGGTTCCTGTATAGCACTGATTTGTAAGCGTGGCTGCACACTGGAATCAACTGGGGAGATTTTAAAATTACAGGTGTCTGGGTCCTTTCCCAGATATTCTGATTTAAGTGCTCTGGAGTAGAGCCAGGGCAATAAGACTTTTAAAAGCTCCCCCACCTCCCAGATGGTTCTAACAAGCAGCCAAAGTTGCAAATTACTAAGATATGGAAAAGAGAAAAGTTTATCATCTAAGAAGTCTTTGTAACTATTTTATCTTTGAAAGAAGCCAAGTCAGCTGTGGTGTGACCTTAGTGATTTTTCCATACTTAAAAACTCAGGTAGCTACTTTACTAATTTATTCAAAGTAACTTAACTACTCAATTGTCAAAGATTTCACTATCACACTCTGGGTTCCAAATTCTTTAATACCTCAGTGCCACTGGATATTTCCAATAGGATCTTGCCTTTCATATTTACTTAATAAGGAGACTTGAACTATGGCTAATCGTCTACAGTTGATGGACGCGAACAATGACTTACATTATAAATCTGCATAGGGGTGCCTGGGTGGCTCAGTTGGTTAGGCCTCTGCCTTTGGGTCAGGTCAGGGTCCTGGAGTCCGGGGATCGAGCCCCTCATTGGGCTCCCTGCTCGGCGGGAAGCCTGCTTCTCCCTCTCTCACTCCCCCCTGCTTGTGTTCCCTCTTTGGCTGTGTTTCTCTCTGTCAAATAAATAAAATCTTTAAAATAAAAATAAATAAATAAATAAACAAACAAACAAATAAATAAATAAATCTGCACACAGCTTGTGCATATAAGTATATGTACAAATGTTATCCTGTCGCTTCTCTCCTTTAAAAAAATCCTCAAACTAAAGAAGTAGGAAGGTAACACATTCCTGTTAATCTGTGACAGGAGTACTTTTTTAATCAACTTAATGCTTTGATACCACAGTGCTCAGCAATTTTAAAATAGTTCTCTTCTCGAGTGGACTGTAGATAAAAGTGCAAGAGCATAAAAAATTGAAGGTAAAGTTAAAGTAATATAGAAAAAGTTTGGGGGAGGACTGGTAAAGCTGAGGGGAGTGCTGTGTGAACGGTGATTAGATAGAGACATTAGGATGTAAGAAATAGCTATTTAGGGATGTCTGGGTGGCTCAGTTGGTAAGCATCCAACTCTTGGTATCAGCTCAGGTCTGATCTCAGGATCCTGAGATCGAGTCCTCCCCTTACCACTCCAAACAAGGTGCTCCAACGTATGGAGTCTGCTTGGGTTTCTCTCCCTTTGCTTCCCCCACTCCCTTGAGTGCACATGCATGCTCTCTCTCTCAAATAAATCTTTTTTAAAAATTTAGAAATAGCTATTTAAAGTACAATAAACTATCACAATGAGGGTACCTGGCTGGCTCAGTTGGTAGAGGATGGGACTCTTGATCTCAGGGCTGCAAGCTGGAGCCCCACATTTGTTGTAGAGATTACTTGAAGAATAAATAAAATTGAAAAAAAAATACACTACCACAATGAGGTACCACTGCATATCCACTATGATGGCTAAAATTAATAAGACTGAAAATACCAAATCTGGTGAGAATGTGAAACAAAGGGTACTTTTATACACTTTACTGGGTATAAATTGGTTCACCCATTTTGGGAAAAGATCTAGTATTCTCCCCTATAATCCAGCAATCGCACTCTTAGGTATTTATTCCCCAAAAAGGAAAACATATTCCCATAAAAGGACTTGTCCAAGAATATTCATAGCAGTTGATTAACAATAACTCAAAACTGGAAACAAATCAGATGTATATCCATAGAAGAAAAGATAAACAAAGAATGATGCATTTACACAAAAGATTACTATTCAGCTATAAAAATGGCTCAATGATACATGTAACAATATAGATGAATCTCAAAAACATTATGCTAAGTGAAAGAAGCCTTAAAAGAGGGGCACCTGGGTGGCTCAGTTGGTTAAGTGTCTACCTTCGACTAAGGTCATGATCCTGGTGTCCTGGGATCCAGCCCTACATCTGGCTCCCTGCTCAGTGCCGAGCCTGCTTCTCCATCTCCATCTGCCTACTTGCACTCTCTCTGTTAAATAAATAAATCTTTTTAAAAAAAGCCACTTTAAAAGGGTGCACAATATATGAATCCACTATATGAGGTTTTAGAACAGGCAAAACTAATCTATAGTGTAAAATAACCAGGACGATGATTGCCTCTGGGTGGATGGGAGCATGAGAGAACTTCCCAGAGTGAAAGTAATACTCTACATCTTGTTAGAGTTTAATATTCCATAGGCATATGAATCCATCAAAATTTAGTTGGTGTTCACTTAAAATTAGTGTAATTCATTGTATGAAAACTTTGCTTAAAAAAAAAAGCTGCAGGGGCACCTGGGTGGTTCAGTCGGTTAAACGTCTGCCTTTGGCTCAGATCATGATCTCAAGGTTCTGGGATCAAGGTCCTAGGATCAAGCCTCACATCAGGCTCCCTGCTCAGTGGGAAGCCTGCTTCTCCCTCTCCTTCTGCCCGCAATCCTGCTTGTGTGCTCTCACTGTCAAATAAGTAAATGAAATCTTTAAAAAAAAAAGCTGCAAACAAATACTGAATTCTAATTAATAACATGCACTTTGAAGTATCTGGGGGAGGTGAACTGATATCTGCAATTTACCTTGAAATGCAAATAAGATAGATGAACAGATACATGTACATAGACTCTGACTCGTAGGTGTACAGATGTCCACTATAGAAATCTTTCAATTTTCTGTATGACTGAAAATTCATAATAAATGTTATTAAAAAAAAACATGCTGAACTGAAGCTCACCGAACTCTTTATAAAGCTCTCTAGACCTAAGTATAAAGCAAATCATTTGCTTACGGGTCAAATTCCATTTCACGTAAAATTTAGGCAGTTACATAAATGCTAGTCTTGTACTTTGATTTTATAGTGTTGCTGTTTGAAATCAGTGTCATCGCACAGACTTGAAATATTTACAGTTTTACATTAAAAAAAAACAAACAAAATAAACCTTAAAAAAAAACCCCACTCAAAACTATGGCATTTTTTAGTAAGAAATAGAGCAGGCTAGGGCAAAAAGAGCATTTATAATGGCATTACTCCCATAGTTCTTTGTATATTAGGCCAAATACTACACATATTGTATCTATATTACTAATCATGCCTGCCCATTCTTTACAAGACTGGATCTACTATGGGTAATAGTCTAAAAGTACAGTTTACCAAGCTACCGTACCCAATTGCCTCTTCTTAATCACAGCTAACAACTCATGACAACTAGCATTTTCTTTTATTCAACCCATTTATTAAAAAAACAAAGACAAATTAGATGTAGTGAAAAGACTTAAACAAGGAAAAGTCAGTGGGAAATTATTATTATTATTATTATTATTATTTAAGAAACACAGCTAGAGAGGGAACACAAACAGGGCGGGTGAGAGGGGGAGAAGCAGGCTTCCCACCAAGCAGGGAGCCTGATACAGGGCTCGATCCCGGGACTCCGGGATTATGACCTGAGCCGAAGGCAGATGCTTAATGACTAAGCCACCCAGGCGCCCCATGGGAAATTATTATTATTTTTTAAAGATTTTATTTACTTATTTGACAGAGAGAGATCACAACGAGGCAGAGAGGGCAGGAGGAAGCAGGCTCCCTGAAGAGCAGAAAGCCGGATGCGGGCCGAGATCCCAGGACCCCAAGATTATGACCCGAGCTGAAGGCAGAGGCTTTAACTCATTGAGCCACCCAGGAACCCAGGAAATTATTTTCAACATAGGAATTCTCTTTCAGGTTGTACTATATTGTTATACTATATCACTCAGTTTTAGAGCTAATCATGTAAGTATTTTCTCTTTGTTCTCAGAACCTGAGAACTGTATTGTATAAAGGCATACACAAATAATCTAGAACCACATATGTTCTGAAGTGATTCTTTTTTTTTAAAGGATTTTATTTATTTGAGAGAAATATTTGAAATAAATATTTTATTTATTTACATGAGAGACCATGAGCAGGGGGAAGGGTAGAGGGAGGAGACTCCCTGCTGAGCAGGGAGCCCAATGAGGATGGACCCCAGGATCATGACCTGAGCCAAAAGCAGACACTTAATGGACTGAGCCACCCACATGCCCAGCGGAAGTGAATCTTAAGAATTTCAAGATCTGGGGCGCCTGGGTGGCTCAGTCCGTTAAGCGTCTGCCTTTGGCTCAGGTCATGATCCCAGTATCCTGGGATCGAGCCCTGCAACGGGTTCCCTGCTTGGCAGGAAGCCTGCTTCTTCCTCTCCCACTCCCCCTGCTTGTGTTCCCTCTCTTGTTGTATCTCTCTCTGTGAAAGAAAGAAATAAAATATTTTTTAAAAAAGAATTTAATAATTCATGCTAAATATGGATTCACAATGCAAGAAAATATCTGTAAGGGAGCAGTAAGCAAATCCCTGGAATTAAAAAGCCACATACATTTTGAACACATGAGTTTTACCAAATGTCATTCTGCTCATTCCTGAGAGCATCTTATGGATACAACATTAAGGTTTTAGTGACATATTAAATAGTTTTTTTTTAATAAAAAAGGCAACTAGAGCTTGTTCAGTGGTACCAGCATGCTCTTAAAAAGCTGGAAAAGTATAAAATAGAGCAGACTAGCTTCTGTGACATACACACAATGTAGATTTAACTCATCTATTTATACATTTTTATAGAACTCTCTCTCTCACACACACACACACACATACACACACACACAGAAATTTGGTGGGAATGGTGTGCAAAGAATAATGGATTCTGATTTGGAAACAGATTCAAATCTTAGGAATCTCGCCTAACCTCTTAGAGTTTAAAGATACTATTTGGAGTATTTTATCTACTATTAAGATCCAGCCATACTTGAGAGAATCTTTAAAATTCTAACCAACTAATACTTTTGTGCTTAGAGTATTTGGTTTGTTACAAATGAAATTTATTTTTTATTTTTTTATTTTTTTTTTTAAAGATTTTATTTATTTATTTGACAGAGAGAAACACAGCCAGAGAGGGAACACAAGCAGGGGGAGTAAGAGAGGGAGAAGCAGGCTTCCTGCCGAGCAGGGAGCCTGATGTGGGACTCGATCCCTGGTCTCCGGGATCATGACCTGAGTCGAAGGCAGTTGCTTAACCAACTGAGCCACCCAGGCGCCCCAAAATTTTTAAAAGAAATAGTAAAGAAAGCATAATCTACTTCCAAGCAGTTGTTTTTTCTGTTTTTCCCTAAGCAGTTGCTTCTAATGTAGCAAGTTATTACTTCAAATATTTAGGATAGACATTCTCATTGAATCACTGTAACCGCCAGCCAGTCACTAAATATAAGTAGAAAACTACATTATGCTTTAATTTTCTTGATTGAGGTAGATTTATGATAAACTTTAAGCAACAAAGTTTATGTTTTATTCTCAGTTGTAAACTCTTCATACTCTTTATTCTATAATTCAAACAAATGTGTAATAACTCATCTTATTAAGAGATGTTGACAGGAAAAAGATCTGAATTATAGAATTTCTTTAAAATGTCTGAAATATACAACTTCTAAAAAAGTACGGAACTTCTAAAAATGTTTAACATCTTATCTTCAAATATTAAGAGAGGAAAGAAGTCATGTGTTAGAGCAGGGATTCTTTTTTTAATTTAATTTAATATTATTATTATTTTTTATTAGCATATAATGTGTTATTTGCTTCAGGAGTACAGGTCTGTGATTCATCAGTCTTATACAATTCACAGCACTCACCACAGCACATACCCTTCCCAATGTCCATCACCCAGCTACCCCATCCCTCCCACCCCCACCCCTCCAGCAACCCTCAGTTTGTTTCCTGAGACTAAGAGTCTCTTATGGTTTGTCTCCCTCCCCAGTACCATCTTATTTCATTTTTTTCCCTCCCTACCTACCATGACCCCCCGCCCTGCCTCTCAAATTCCTCATATCAGAGAGATCACATGATACTTGTCTTTCTCTGATTGACTCATTTCACTCAGCATAATAGCCTCCAGTTCCATCCATGTCGTTGCAGATGCCAGGATCTCATTCTTTTTTGGTAG
>PITA01008874.1:18100-58186 GCA_004023965.1 Spilogale gracilis | reverse complement strand
GGGTTGTAGGCTAGCCCTATTTTCAACTTTTTGAGTAATCTCAGTACTGTTTTCCAGAATGGCTGCACCAGCTTGCATTCCCGCCAACAATGCAGGAGGGTTCCCCTTTCCCTGCATCCTCATCAGTATCTGTCATTTCCTGACTTGTTAATTTTAGCCACTCTGACTGGTGTGAGGTGGTATCTCACTGTGGTTTTGGTTTGTGTTTCCCTGATACTGAGTCATGTTGAGTACTTTTTCATGTGTCAGTTGTCCATCTGGATGTCTTCTTTGGAGAAATGTCTGTTCATGTCTTCTAGAGCAGGGATTCTTAAGGAAAATATCAGACTTGCCTGAAAGACTAACCCACTCCCAAACCCCCATTCAGTGACTCAGGCTTCAAATGACCATTGGCGGGGGAAACAATACCTCCTGTGGCATCATTCAGAAGGTTAGGCAAACATTCAAAAGAATTGCTTTGTGAATCATCTCTGGTAAAGGACTATTTTTCTTTATATTCACAATTCATATGAAATATCAAAAAATGTGGAAAGTATAAAAACCATGAGTTCTAATTTTTATTATCAGATTTGACATAAAATTGCTCTATCAAACTCCTATGCAAGTTTTTAAAAACTTTCAATTTCTGTACTTATCTCCTCACAGACAAATTAAGTAAACAGCTCATGGACCAGCACCATTTGCATACTACACTCCAAATGGCAGTGTTACAGAATGTTGTCAACATTTTACTGGCAGACAATAAGCAATTCATTACATAAAGTTAGAGCTATAGCTGTAAAAGTATACTGACTCTCATTCTTAAGCAGAAAACGTATAAATTTTTCCTTTATTTATTTAGCATATCGGCAAATCTTTCTCCTTCAGACGCAGGATAGTAAATAGTGGTTTAAAATATCAAAATGATCTCAAATTCTAAATTATACCTTATCATGTAAACATATAGAAAGAATTTAATGAGTTAATCAATTACTTTGGTGAAGACCAACTATCATGGATGGTAAGAATTTAAAATTCCTAAATCTCAGAATTACAAAAAATTTTCTATGAAAATGGATTTTTATAAAATGGCATCAGTGATGAATATATAACATATTTTGGGGCTAAAAACTGAAAATAACAAATATGTAAAAGACCTTACTGTCTGATGGATGCAACATATGATATTGCAAGGAAGACAAAGACTTCTCCAAACTTGAAAAATCTCGTGCTTTACTGAAGGTGAAGAAATCGTGCATTATTCAATACACATATGAATGCCAACTATGTTCCAGGAAATAGGAATACTATGGAGAACAAGGCACTGTTCCTGCCCTCGAGGAGCTTCCAATCACATTATCTACTTCACTATAAAAGAAAAGGCAATCTTAAATCAGGACTGTATGTACACTATAGTGTAAGCATAGATAGAACCTTTAGAGCATAACATACTACTACCTTGCCTAGTTACTTTCAGGGTAAAGTTGTGAGTCTTCACTAAAGGAAATAACGTAGTAGAATGATAGTTGATGGCTAGCTAATTTGATTAGCTATGTCACCCATTTGGCTGCTGACCCAAATATTAAAGAAGGCATTATCAAAAGCCTCTGTGTACTCAGAGTCCTCAGCTTCCATTCTTTCTTCTTCTACAACGTTATAACTCTCTATGCAAGGATTCCCATCTCTTTCATTAGTCTAATGTCATTGCAGCCTAGATATTGTAGAACCCAAGAATCACAACCAAAAACAGCACCCACTATGAGCACAGATACTCAGTAACTTATTCAGAATTTCATTTCTGATGTATGACATTTCATTCTTTATTATGAAATACTTGCTAGACAGGCTTCTAATCAACACTACAAACAGTGCCTAGAAACTAAAACTGCAACACACAAAGCTTAAGACATATTTCTAAAAATGTAAAGAAAGGAAAACGAGGGGCGCCTGGGTGGCTCAGTTGGTTGAGCGACTGCCTTCGGCTCAGGTCATGATCCCGGAGACCCGGGATCGAGTCCCACATTGGGCTCCCTGCTCCGCAGGAAGCCTGCTTCTCCCTCTCTCACTCCCCCTGCTTGTGTTCCCTCTCTGGCTGTGTTTCTCTGTCAAATAAACAAAATCTTAAAAAAAAAAAAAAGAAAGAAAGGAAAACGAAAACACAATTCAAAACAAAATTTTCCTGTTAATCTCACCTCAGAAAACAAGTGTTTTGTTGTTGTTGTTGTTGTTTTAAATCCTTGCGAAAAAACTCCATTTTGAAATAGATCTGTGGGGTGCCTGGCTGGCTCAGTCAGTATAACATGCAATTCTTGATTTCAGGTTTGTGAGTTCCAGCCCCACATTGGGGTTAGAGATGTAGATATTACTAAACAAAACAAAACACCCCCCAAAAAACAAAAACAAATAGATCTACTAAAACTTGGGTCAAAATATGAATATTCATTAACTTTAGGAGAGAAAACTGTATTAAATCAATAACTGTATAATTCAATTATTACAAAACTGCCCTAGATATTTGCAAATCATTTATTTAAAAGACAGTGAAAGAGGGGGACCTGGTTGGCTCAATTGGTGGAGGATGCAACTCTTAATTTCAGGGTTGTGGTTTCTAGCCCCATGTTGGGTATAGAGATAACTTAAAAATAAAAACTTAAAAGAAAGTCACTGAAATACATATTTTTAGGCCAGATTTCCTTTCAGGAACATAGAACCTTAAAATTATTCAGGAAACATGTCATCATACTCCTTTTTGAAAAACAAAAACAGTTTCCTTTCATGCCCCCGATGCCAGGCAAAAAGCTGCAAAAATGTACACTGAGGGGCGCCTGGGTGGCTCAGTCACTGAGCGTTTGCCTTCAGCTCAGGTCATGATCTCGCAGTCTTGGGATCAAGCCCCACATCAGGCTCCCTGGGCGGCGGGAGGCCTGCTTCTCCCTCTCTCACTCTCCCTGCTTCTGTTCCCTCTCTCGGTGTCTCTCTCTCTCTGTCGAATAAATGAATAAAATCTTTTTAAAAAAAAATACACTGAACATAAAAATTGCATTTCTTTTATGCTTCTTCTATTCTACCTTTACTTCTTACTAAATGCTTCAATAGAGCCAACCAATGTTAGTATAGAAGAGGAAGTATAATAAAAGGAATTCTGATATTAACATCACATACACCTGGGTTTAAATCACTAGTCTTCAGTTTATTACTTGTGCGACCTTGAGTAGGTTGCTTAACCTTACTGGTTTCCATTTTCTCCTGGATGAGAAATTCCATCATCACTGCTAAGAAAATGACTTTTTTTAAATTGAAAAAATATCTGGACTGCCTGGGTAGTTCAGTGTGTTAAGCGTCTGCGTTCGGCTCACGTCATGATCCCAGGGTCCTAGGACTGAGTCCCGCACTGGGTTCCTTGCTCAGTGAGGAGCCTGCTTCTTCCTTTGCCTGCTCTGCCTCCCTCCTCCTGCTTGTGTGCATGCGCACTCTCTCTCTGACAAATAAAAGTCTTTAAAATGAAAAAATAGCAAAACATGATTTTTTTCAGGAAAGGAAAAAATTAACCTCTCCAGGGAAGAATGTTTTCTATATCCCAATAATTCTTAGAATTTTAGTTGGAAATTAGCACACTGCTGAACTATAAATAAATAAATAAATAAATAAATAAACTAAGTAAAATTTTTACAAGCACCTTAGATATAAATTACCCAGTTGTGAAAATAAGTGTTATTTCTGGATATTAAAAAAAAAAAAGCTTTGGGGGCACCTGGCTGGCTCTGTCGGTTAAGCGTCTGCCTTTTGGCTCAGTTCATGATGTTAATTGACTGTATATTATTGGTAAGGTTTCAGGTCAACAGTAGGCTATTAGCAGTTAAGGTTTGGAGAAGTAAAAAATTACATTCAAATGTTCTATTGCATGGGAGTTGGCACCCCTAACCCCTGTGTTATGCAAGGGCCAACTATAATATGAAAGACATATTTAAAAGAAGGACAACAGGGCACCTGGGTGGCTCAGTGGGTTAAGCCTCTGCCCGCGGCTCAGGTCATGATCTCGGGATCGAGGCCCCCGTCGGGCTCTCTGTTCGGCAGGGAGCCTGCCCCCTCCTCTCTCTCTGCCTACTTATGATCTCTCTCTCTCTCTGTCAAATAAATAGATAAAATCTTTAAAGAAATAAATTAAAAAAAAGAAGGATAACAGTCACCTTTGACAAAACAATGCAATTCACTTATTTTGGTTTGGGGCAAAAACATTCGTTTTTTGGAGAAGTATAGAAAAGTACTTGATACTTTGAGACATGTTCTTATGAAAAAAAAAACTAGGTAGCTTTCAAAGTTGCTTAGTCAGTCATTATTCTGATTTAACTTTAGCATGAGAGACATTTATGAGACCTACCAATAATACACAGAATCAGTAGATCAGCCAAATTGGCTAAACATACGTGTAATGTAATGGTTCCAAGAGCAGATAAATATTCTACTCTATTAGATATACTATCATTTAAGGAATAAGCCTGCTGTGCCTATCCACTCAGTGAAAGCTCAATTAGGTGGGGAAGTTCTTCCAATATGGACAGCATTACTCACTCTTTCCTTTGGGACTATGGTCTTCAACTCTGGCTTTCTGTTAGAATCAGCTGAAAAGCTTTTAAAAACTACTGATGCAGTTAAATCAGAATCCATGGATAAAGGACAGAAATATTTTCTTAAAAGATCTCCAGATCATTCCAATATGAAGTATCTCTGCTCTATTGGGTACATTTTTATCACAGCATGTTTTTAATTTTTGTTTATATTTCTACCTTTTCTAGTCTAGAAGATCTATAACTCAATATGTATTTTATTGAGTGCAAATTACATGTGGCACCACATACTATACTAGGTGCCGCTCATACAAAGACAGCTCTGTGTCCCTGTCCACGAGAACCTTATTGCCTAACTGAGAAAGATAACATAAACAAAAACAACAAAACTGAGTGAAATAGGTGCTATAGTAATAGTCTGTATAAGGGATATAGGGATATAAAGAACTGATCTATTACCTAGGTGTGGGTTGAATCAGAAAGTTTTAAAGAGAAGGTGACTCTTTGAAGGAGGGACTTATCTAAGTTGTTTTTACATCTCTACCACCTAATACTCCCCAATAAAAACTTGCTAACAGCCACCCTTGAAGCTGGTATATTTAGAGCTCCTTGACTTAAATGGCTTCTACATTTACTCCATTTCAAAAACCCACTCCCAATACTACACACTAGATCATGTTAACACTGAAATTGTGCTCCTCTGAAACCATTAATTCCAACATCCAACTGTCAGGCCACAATCTTTAAACCTTCTCCATTCTTCACTACCACCTTACCCCACAAAGTCCTCCAGTCTCTACATGCCTCCATTTTTACCTCAGTTCAACATTTTCCTTTGTTGTATCTTTCTATTATGTTGTTCTACACTGTGCTATATTTTTCTTTTTTTTTGTATTTTTCTGTATCTTTATTTTTGCATTTATCATACAGCATTATAATTTATATAAACATTGTTTTTTTTATTAGATCATAATTTTCCGTAGAACATTATTGGATTATTTTTCTTGGCCCTGCATCCTTAACACCCAGAACAGGGCTTGACCCCTAATAAGTGTTCAGTAAATGTTTGGTGAAGGAATGGATAAAGTGTTCTTGTCATTTTCACCACCAGACCACAAGCTCTCCAAAAGCAGAGACTATCTAATCTACATATTTCCTATAATTCTTTTTTTTAAATATTTTATTTATTTGACAGAGAGAAACACAGCCAGAGAAGGAACACAAGCAGGGGGAGTGAGAGAGGGAGAAGCAGGCCTCCCGCCAAGCAGGGAGCCCGATGTGGGGCTCGATCCCAGGTCTCCGGGACCATGACCTGAGCCGAAGGCAGTCGCTCAACCAACTGAGCCATCCAGGCACCCCAATATTTCCTATAATTCTTAGTGGGATGCCTCACACATATCAGAGCCTCAGGGAACATGTGTTAAATTGTAAAAGGATGAAATGTATTAGATACTGTGTGAGATATATAAAAAACATGTTCCCTGCTCTTTTTTTGGAATTATCAACAATCATTTAAGATAACCAGATGGTTATGAGGCAAATGTAAAAAATGTTCATTATGGCAGAGACAAGATATAATGGAAAGCACTGGCTATAAGTCAGGAGGCCTGTGCTTCACTCTTGGCTTTGTCACTCTGTGCTCTACAAATAACCATCTCTGTGAGCCTTAGTTTCCTCTTTTAAAATGCAGTTTGACCAGAATTCAATTCTTCATCAACTGAGATTCCCTAACATGCTATGCTTCTTAAAATTTGTATTATAAAAGTGATACATCCTCAGTATAAAAAGTTGTACACGCCCTTCTGAATGTTCAGGTAAAAGGAAGTTCCCACTCTCTACTCTATTTTCGTAACTCCCCAAAGGTAACCACTCTCACCAGTTTCTGGTATGAAGGCATTCTTCATCTATAAGCAAGTACAGGCCAAGAATCTTGTTTTTATTTACCAGCTGCACAGTCCTATCAATTCTAAAGGAACCCTGACAAAATGAAGGACAATTATAAATACTTTGGTAATAGGATCTATCCCCTGCAACATTGGGCTCCTTGCTCAGCAGGGAGTTTGCTTCTCTCCCTCTCCCTCTGCCTGCTGCTCCGCCTACTTGTGTGCTCTCTTTCTAATAAATAAATCTTTTAAAAAATACTTTGATAACAAAGATAATTATCTACTCAAAAGGCCAATAGTAGAAAAAAATTAAAACAGAAGTATTTAAAACTTCCTGTTTCACACCACACCCCCACCCCGTTATGCAATATAATGTGAGTAAAAAGCGTATGACAAGAAAAGAAATTTAAGGTGGGAAGCTTAAATGTGGAAGAAATGTGGGAGGCATGGGAACTGTGAAGAAAGAAGAGATAATCATGCCAATGTCACAACCACAGAAGAAGGTATAAAAGGCCCCCAAATCGCAGAATTCTAAATACTAAAATTGCAAACACAATTCTGAAATACACTGTAAGTCTAAGGACAGAATCAATTGCAGAAAATGCAGTGTTGTTTTCCTATCCAAATGCCAGCCCAGAGACAAATGTAGATCACTATATCCTTGATTTTCTTGACAACAGCATCCTGTAAAGATCTGTATCTAAGTCTAACAAGGGTACCCACAAATTATAAAGCCAAAGACAAAATAGTGGTATTTTTGACCAGTCCTTCAGATAGTGAGGAAAATATATAAGATTATAGTTGTCATAAGAATTTTCTTTTAGAATGTAGAATGAGAAAGAAATAGGTCATTAGTAAAATAGAGAACTAGTTTCCTGTGAATGAATATAGTGGAAACTGCAATCTAATGGCTGAACTATTGATTTCTCTTTCATTTGGTACCAGAGTAAACATTAAGGAACATGTTAGATAGAAAGACAGCCAAGTTTTAACTTCTATATCCACCTAGACAACATAGAGTTCACCAACACATGTCCCAGTTCTACCCCTATCATGTAAAATGACACCACTCTATACTGTAAAGAATGCTTGTAAATAAGATAAGGATAGCAGCCTGGATCAGGATCCTGTTCCACAAGACTACTCAAGTGCACTTTTTAAGCAGAATAAAAATACAATTCTATAACACAGAAGTCACAAGTCTAACAACATTTAGCTATAAATTGCCTAACAACAATTACGGCAATAAAGAAAAATAACACTGTGATAGCCTTTACCTGGTATTTCTACAACCTAAATACAGTATGATGGATATAAACTGAAACTACAATTCAGAATTTGAAGGAAGAGAAAATGGTAAGTTATTTTTATTCCATAATGTAATTTCAATACTATGGGCATTAATGCAGGGTATAAAGTTTGTCAAGAAGTTGTAAATAGTTAAGTCCATATCTCCATAAAATAAATTAGTCAAGGATAAGTGAATTTGAGGACTACAAACTTTACCAAATCTACCTTGTTTCCGAACATTCAAAAACACAAACCGAAATAAGGAACTAAAATCATTCTGGTTTCCTGCATCCTTTAGAATAAGAAGAACAATATTTCCTGACACCGGAAAATGTCAAGTCAGTAGCTGAAGCTATGGTTTTCAAATCTGGGTAGAATACCATTTTATTCTTTTTTAAAAATTATTTATTTATTATTTTTTTTTAGAATGCCATTTTAAAAGTCTTTAAGATTCTTAAGAGAAATTTTCATTACTTGACATATTTACATCAGAATTTAACACAAAACTAAACATATAAAACAGTATAACAATTCTTAAGCTTTTCTACCCCAGTCTGAAAAATGCTATGACCTTTCTATTTTACCTCATTTCTCTCTTCCATCACTTTCCACTAAATCCAGTAAAAACTTCCAAACCAGCTAACACAAATTAGTTTAGGCAACTAAAGGTCTGTAGTGGTGAAGTAAGTCAGAAGTGGCTTGTGTACTACTACTTCCTGACTACAGAGACTCAATACACCCCATCTAAAGTGCAAAGTGAAAAAATATATAGAAATCAGGCCCTAAAAGCCTCTTTAGAATTTCTCCATTCGACAGGACAGCACAACAGATCTACTGGCCTCACCCTGAGCTTGGCTTCTTGAACTACTGTCTCTGTAAAATATGCATTTTTAAAAAGAATTTTGTGATACAGTATCTGAAATCTTTGTAGGAAAGCCAATAACTAAGATATGATCAATAATTACTGTTAGTAACTAGCCTTAAAGGCAGACTGTGATAGAGCCCCAAAGCTAGCTAGCTATACACTAAATTTTCATAATTTAGGATTCTCTGTGCTAAAAAACTATTAAATTCTTTGATATTCATCCTTAACCAAACCACTCATTTCAATTCCAGAGAGGCAAAAATGAAGAAGTCAAAATATAAATCTACTTTCCTTCCCACACATCAAAATATTACTGCAGACAGCCATTGTGCTAACCATTATCCCAAAGGGTTCCTAGGCACCTCAAAAAGAGGTTCCTCAGTTCCTGATGATTACTGTATAGGAAAAGTGATTTCCCAGTAGGCAATCAACCAGATAAATAAGTCATCTGTGTCCCCACTTACCCTCAGTAACATCCTGTCATCTGTGTCCCCACTTACCCTCAGTAACATCCTGGGGGTTAGAAGTCCGGTCACTAGCTGGATCCAGTGCAACAGTTGCTAGTGAAGTGGTGGCTCCAGACATCTCACTCATTGGCTCACTACGGCTTGTTTCAGGCACACTTTCCCGTGAGCTAAATCTTACTCGGGAACTGGATCGGGAGCTGAGGTCCGGGCTGGTATCTGACAAACCTGGAATGTCATCGATCTTCGTCGGTGTCACCATGAACCGAACTGAAGCCATCTTGGTGGTGGTTTCTGGAGGATGCATTATTCTCTTTTCCTTTATAAGAACAAAGAAAAAAGGAAAACCCCGCAAACTCCTTCCTCCTACACTAGCTACTTTTGATTGCAAAAATAAAAAAGACAACTTAAAAAAAAAAAAACCCTCAATAAACTTGATTTAACACTACACAAAATGTCCCAAATAAGAATCCTTCTACTCAGAATTGACTATCCTAGAAAGTGCACTAGCAGTAAATAAGGAAGGAAAAAAAAAAGACAAAATTATGCCAATCTCGTGGAACTTCGTTCCTTCAGAAAGAAGATCGTTATCTAGCTGTCTCTCCTGGTCCAGAGTTACGGGCTCAGCGCCATGGTCTCCGAGAAGCAGGTGAAGGCTTTCTCCCCCTCGACCCCCAGGTTTCCGCCGAGGCAGTTAAGTCTTTTTTATCTGCTAAATGTCCCACAGTTCTAGTTGAGCAAAGTGAGCGCAGGCCCACCCTTATCAGGCGAATATAGCACAGATCAGATTGCGAAACGGTGTACACCCGGCCACCTGTTGTGTATCAGGTGAATACCCCACAGGTCTGGCTGGGAGGTGTGTGTAGAGCCACCCGATGTTTTGGAGGCCAATAATCCACTTGGGTCTGGTGGGAGAGATGCGCATGCATAACGGGAAAATACCCCGCACTACTGGATAGAGGAGAATGAAAAGGTGAGCAGAGGATGCAGGGGCAGAGCGGATTCCTGTCTCCAAGAGGTCTGCGGGGGTGGCCCACCCGCTCTTCTGAGAGAAGACAGACAACGGTCCCTAGGATCTGGGAGGAGGCGGATAAAGACCCCTCGGACTGCAGTTCAGGGTCGTGGCAGGTCGGTGCTAGTCCATCTAGCCCACGGTCGGCTCGCTGGGTTTCTCCTGCGTGTGACAGAACGGACCACCCCTTTGTCGGAGGACGCTTTCTCCCCCACCTGGGCCGCGGCGCAGGTCAGCCCCTTGCCGTTCTTCCTTCCGGTCCTAGCAAAAGAGGAGATGGCCTCGCAGGCTGGCCCGGGCTGAGCAGGAGCGGGCGGCGGGGATGAGGGAAGGAGTAGGAGGTCGCAGGTGCGGGGTCCCGCGCCAGCTGATGCGGGTGCGCGCGCAGCTGTTGTTTACGAGCGGGTAACTGTTTCGGAGCCGCGGCGCGCGCAGAAAGGCTCCGGCTGCCGGGGAGGGCGCCCCCTCCCCGGGCCGACGCCAGAGCAGCCGTTACGTGACCTCGCCGCCCCCGGCCCCCGGCCCGGCGGGCTGTGCCAGCGCCGCCGCAGCCCCTCCTTTCCCTCCCTGCTTGTTCCTCATTCGAGGTTAACGGTCCGAAGAAAAGCCTGGGGGAGCGGTCGGAGGGCGGTACCGTCCCGCGAGCGCCGAGGAGCCCCGCCCAGCCTCTGCAGTCTGCAAGGAGGCGGAAAGGGATGTGCGCATGCGCAGCCGGGGCGCGGCAGAACGGAAGAGTCAAAGGTGTGAGGCCCGGAGGAAGATGGGAATTGTAGTTGAGTGTTGGGGCCTGATCGGCGTGCACTGGAGAAAACAAACCCTTTCCTTTTGGATACCGCTGTGTAGCACAAACTCACTCTGGAGGCATTCGGGGAGCAGACGATGCCCCTTGCCTGTAGAACCTCAAAAACCATCTCTTTTTAATAAAAGCGTCTCTGAAAATACCGTTCATAATTTCTTTAAAATTCACAAACCTCCCATACCGTATACCTAGGTATGACCCTTCTGAAATTTTTAGGCAGGTGGCTGTTCTTAAAGTACCGTATTCTCAGTTATATACATTTTGTGCTAAATTTTTTTCCTGTCTTTAAAATGTCTTTTGCCATGTATGCATATATCAGCTCATCATGTTGTACACCTTAAATATATACAATTTGGTCAATTACACCTAAATGAGGCTGGAGAAAAATGCTATTTTCACTTTCTAGTTAAACTGAAGATTCAATTATTTTATTTTAGACCTGGAGAAAACAATGAGATGTATTTTTTACTCCCTGCCAAATGTTTTCCTTACTATTGCCACCAGAATATTTTTCTTATGTTATTTAATATACGAATTGAAGTGTTCAATAAATTTTGACTCACCAATGTTTTGTTTGAAAGTTATTTCATACAGCTCTGATTGAGACATTTAAATTTAACAATCCATGCCCTGGCTTTGCCTGGGTCCTTACACCGCGCAAGTGGAAATGTTTATACATCACCTTCAGCAATAGATCAGAACTGTACTGAAACCTGAGCCAGGAAATTCTCTTTTATCAAATGATACATAAAATTCAAAGTCTGTTTAAAAAAATCCAGTAATAAAATTTTTTAAAAGTTTTTTGAGATATACAATATGTAAATAAAGACTGAAATGTTTAAAAAACAAAAGCACAAGAAAGATCCAGGTAACAAAATGAGAAGTAAATTCCAATTAAAACATGAACTTCTTGGGGGACCTGGATGGCTCATTCGGTTAAGCACCTGTCTTGGGCTCAGGTCATGATCCCAGGGTCCTGGGACAGAGTCCTGCACCTGGCTTCCTGCTGAGCAGAGAGCCTGCTTCTCCCTCTCCTCTCAGCTTGTGCTCTCGCTATCTCTGTCTCTCTCAAATAAATAAATAAAATATTTCTTAAAAAATAAGATAAAATGTTAACCTCCTTAAAGTTTGATTCTTTCTCTTTCAAGCCTGATTAACGACTCCAGCTCAGAGCTTTCCTGAGGCAGCAAGACATTCACTTCCTGAGGTATTAATGTTTTTCTCAGGCAGGCCTGCTTGTCATTCAAATCTCAGACTTCCTTTTTAATAAGGTATGCCTGTAAGTTATTTTTCGGATTCCTTCGCGGGATTAAAGTCTTTTTTCCATTGCTTTGTCATGCTCCCTGCTCTTGGTCCTCTTTTCCAGGTAGTCATTCTTCAAGCATTTTCTCATCTCCCGACTGAGGTCATTGCAATGACCAAAACTTTTCAGAATGCTGTGGTACCTGGGTGGCTCAGTCGGTTAAACGTTTGCCTTTAATTCATGTCATGATCCCAGGATCCTGGGATTGAGCTCTTTGCTCAGCAAGGAGCCTAGTTCTCACTCTCCTTCTAACTGTCCCTACCCTTGCTCGTGCCCTCT
This sequence comes from Spilogale gracilis, assembly GCA_004023965.1. Classification (NCBI taxonomy): domain Eukaryota; kingdom Metazoa; phylum Chordata; class Mammalia; order Carnivora; family Mephitidae; genus Spilogale; species Spilogale gracilis. The sequence continues at coordinate 45,747 of PITA01008874.1, read as the reverse complement.
AATAAATAAATAAATAAAATCTTAAAAATTTCAGAATGCTGTGGTGTTCTTGACATTCCTTACACAAGTTTATCAAGACATTGCATTCTTCAGTGTGCAAGTGTGGAGATAAATCAGGATGCATGTTAGAAGGTCACGGAGCACAGCAGAGCAACCCGACTCAGGGCACACAGGAGCCAGGCTAGCTCCAGGTGTCCTGGGCTCTCCACAAATGACCCTGCTGGGCTCGGCTCACTCCCCGGCTGCTCTCACGGACTTTCTCACATTTATAAAGAAATGGTGGATTTCTGCAGCATCCAATTTGTTTCATGCCACAGTGTATTTTCATTTATTTACATATACAACCTAATACCAATATACTATCCCTCTAACACTCTTCTCCCATTTCTAAGCATATTTCAGAAGATATTAATATCCAGAGAACCTTTGAAGGAAAAGTCCTTGGTATGTTTAAACCAGTCTACCTTTTCTCCTCTATTTCAATTAGGACTATTTCCAGATCAAAGTCTTTTTTTTTTTTTAAATCTAGTGGGTTTTTTGTTGTTTTTTCAAGATTTTATTTATTTATTTGACAGAGAAACACAGCTAGAGAGGAAACACAAGAAGGGGAGTGAGAGAGGGAGAAGCAGGCTTCCCGCTGAGCAGGGAGCCTGATTCGAGGCTCGATACTCGGACTCCAGGATCATGACCTGAGCCAAAGGCAGACGCTTAATAACTGAGCCACCCAGGTGCCCCAAGATCAAAGTCTTTTCATTTAAGTTTTCACAGCAGGTAGCATGAACAGTAATCCTTTTTTCGGGGTGTGGGGGCAGGCAGTGGGTTACTTATAAAGACAAAATTACAGTCAACATTACAAAACATTACTAGCAGAGTTCATTTACTGTTTGGTGTTAGGAAGTTTCCATACCAGATCCTTTTTCTAGCTACTGCAGAATTAACATTTTTCCATCATTATCCCCTTAATAAGATAAGGTAAGGTTTTAAAAACCCTGTAAGTGAACAGGCTAAGAAATTAAAAATTGCTTGACAGGAAACAAGTATCTCATTTTACCATTCCCATAAGTTAAGTGATTCAAAATCATCGGTCTTCTATTATCACCCAAGTAGAGAGATTTTTTTTTTCTTCCAGCAGTCAGCAATTATCCTCAATAATTCTGCTGAGATAGTCAGACATCAGATTCCAAGAGAAACATATCTATCCCTTTCCAGGACCGGTGCTGATAAATCGAATTTATGCTGACTTAAGTTACATCTGTTTCTAGACTCTAGAATCTTGATGCAGTAGAAAAAGATTGTATAATTAGAACACAATCTCCACAAAGCAATTTTTAAATCAGTGACACTAGGCAAACATTCAAAGCCAATGTCATAAGTTACCAATGGAAAGACTAGAAAATAATGAGCTGATTAGCTTAGCAAAGAAAGGAAGAAACTAGCATTTCTTGAAAGCAGATATACAGTATTTTGTTTCATCATTCCTCTACTATGAATTGTCCAAAGAAATCTCCCAGGATTTTCTTTGTTGTTGTTTAATTAACCCCAATAGTACCTTAAAGAACAGCAAAATCACTGCTTGAATCTCTCATAACTCACCCTCTAAATTAAGATCCATGTACAGTTCCACAAAGCAGCTGGCTGCCAAAGAGAATATAAAGCTAAGTGTAGGTGAGAAAACAATTTCTTGATGAAGAGAACTAAAAACCTATGAATATTTTCAGAGCGGGACTAAACGATGTATCAAGGCATTTGTATTCACAACGGTTCTATCTGCAATACAGTGTAGATAGATTTATTGATATTCACCACTGAACCCTATCAAATTTAAAGCTAGAAGAAGGTTTAGAAATGATGAGAAAAATGAGACTAAACTGGTTAACTTTACTTTCTCAAACTTATGCAGAGGGGAAAACCCTGGTCTCCTGACTACCAAGTCACTGCATTCCCTTTACAATATAGCTGCTATTATTTTTCAGGAAATTCCTCCACTTTGAGTCAAAATGTCATTTCAAGGGACAAGAAATTACTTAAGTGAGAACAAAGGTATTTTTCACTGAACAACGACAGTTGTGGAAGTCTCAACCATTCTTCCCATTCCCCAACATCCTATTACACACAGCACTACTGCTACAGCAGTGACTGAAGTTTTTCTTCAGAGTGGTCTTGTTGTACCCCTGGGCTGCTCTTCCTTTTCATCTCCCTCTTTTTTGTTTTTAAACCCCTCCTTTTCCCCCCACAACATACAAAATAAGAGCTTTTTCAAACCATTTTAATAACCTAGTAGTGATGCAAAATAGGGAAAGGAAAGTCAAACTTGTTCCCCTAAGAGGAATTTTGGAATTCAAAAGGAATGGTTGCTCTACACAAGCATGATCAAGGTCAACGATGAAACCGGATTCCAAACAACAAGGGTGGTAAGGAGGCTTCCAGGCTCACAGTTTGAAGGGCTTCGTTTCGGAAAGTCTCTGAGGGGTAGCAGAGACATGAAGTTTAAGGGACCCTCAGAGGACAGGGCGCGGCTGCTGGGTCATGAGCACCTTGAAGCGTTTCTTGACGGTGATTCGGTGTCGAGAGTATTTGTCATCTGGGGAGAACCGAGCAGGATGAGCCGAGCAGGTCTGCTGTCCCAGAGGGTCAAGCTTCTGCATGAGGAAGAAAGACAGACATAATTTCAGTACAGCAGTGGTGAGAAAACTCAATCACTGGCGTCATAAGAGCCAGAAGCTGGGATGGGGAGGAGGCTGCGAGCAAAAAGGTAAACAGGAACACAGGAGACGCGACGGTTAGATCAACAAGTCACACACTCCTTCTACTACTCGTGGCTTCTGAGCTTTCTAGTTCCCCTCACCCACCTTAGGCAATTACGTGCCACGACCATTTACAGCCCGTTTTTTTCCCCCTCTCACCTTTAGCGTATAGACCCGCTCTCCCTGCTCGTTCAGGTAATACTGGAGAAACATAGTGAGGCCGAAGACAGAAGTTCTAATTTCGTCGGCAGCTCTTTCTAACTGATGGTTTCACGTGTTTGTCAATTTCCTTCCGGTAGAGCCGGAAGTCTATCTCAAGTCCAGCCGGGAAATGTAGTCCATTTAGGCCTCTCTCCAGCTGGCCAAGAGGGGGCGAACTAGTGCAGGATTTGGCCCAGTTGCAACCCAGTTGCAACCTTGCAAGGCGTTGGCTTCCAGTTGCAACTTTGCAGGCGTTGGAAGACACGTAGAGTGTGCCCACTGTGTGCAAGACACTGTTAGGAGTTAGAGGGGGGTAGGAATGGATATGGTTTGAACACTGATGAATAGAATCCTGTCTTTATCTCGAGATGTACACCCATTTCACAGGCAGTGGGTTTCTAGTGCCTGGAGAAACAAAGTCTCCAGGATTCAGAGCCCCTTTTCCTCAGGGCATAAAGAAGAAAGTTTTCTTTCCTCCCCTCCTTTACATCCGGTTCCCCCGTCCTATTTCAAAGTATTGGCGGTAAAGAGTGCATGATGGGTATTCAATATTAGGTACAGCGAGCATAGCGTGAAGTTATTTTATGAAACTGGTGAAGTATACTTTAGTGGTCGGACCAAGATTTAAACTCAGGTCTCTTTACCACAAATCCAGCGCTCTTTCCAATAGTGGTGAGTAGCTAATAATAGCATAATAATGATGCACCTCCTAGGGTTATTTCGAATTTTTAAAAGAACGTAGAAATTCTCTTTATAGAACTCTCTGGGTTTTAAAAAATGAAAATTGGAACCCAGATATTACAAAAACGATTGTTATAATATTATTTACACTGGCAAAAACATTAGAACTTATGTTAATTTTATAACCAAGAAAAGCCTGAAAGCGTTTTTCTTTTTTTAAAGTATATAGTCTGTATTTATATGTAACTGCATAAAATATCTCTGCAAGGATTCACAAGAAACATACTATTGGTTTCCTCTGGGATAAAGAAATTGGCTCCAAAAAGAAAGAAAAGAGAGAGAGAAATCAGTTCCAGAGGAAAGGAGTGGGAAGGACACTTGCTGTATATTCCATTTTGCATAGTTTGACTTTTGATCCATGCTAATGCATTTGCCATTTCAAAAACTAAGATTATTTAACAAAAATGTTAAACAACAAAATAATTTAACAAAAAGAAGTCCTTTTTGGTTTTGGAATTTGGGGCTGAATAGCAGTTTTTGACAGAGTGATGCTTTCCAGCCAAGGGTAAGCTGAACCTTCTGTGGACTGCAGAGCTGATGGAAGTGAACTAGTTGAGATTGCAGGGCAGCTTTTTTTTTTTTTTTAAGATTCTTTTTATTTATTTGAGAGGAAGAGAGTGAGCGAGAGAGCACAAGCAGGGGGAGCAGCAGGCAAAGGAAGAGAGAAAGAAAGAGAAGCAGGGCCCCCTGCTGAGCTGGATCCCAGGACCCTGAGATCATGACCCCAGCTGAAGGCAGCTGCTTAACCAACTGAGCCACCCAGGCTCCCCAGCAGGACAGCTTTCTAAGGAAATGATATACATACAGCCAATCATATACCCTGATTTTCTGAGACAATCCTACTTTCAAACATTCTGTTTCTTTGATCCTTAAGTGCACAGACTATATGCTCTGAATTTGGTTCGGAAAATAGAGCCAACATTGAATTAAACCAATTAAACCTAGTTATAGATATATAGTGAAGATATGTATAGGTAATTGAGATATAAAACTATAAAATTGGGAATCAGAAAGAATTTACAAATTGCCCTAAAAAGACACAAAACAGTCATGTTACCATATTCTGGTTTGGAGGAAATTTCTGGTTACTGCTTATTTACCAGAACCCTCTGGCATCTCTACCTCTGCCCTGCTCCCCTCCCCTCCCCCATTTCAGAATGCCATGAGTCCTAGATTCTAGTTCTGTTTTGATCTGATCTTTATCTTTCCTTCCTTGGATCCCTGTGTATCTACTGGGGCCAGGTTGGTCTCTGGGTCCTGGACCTGACTGTCTCATTCTGGAAGCTTCCAGACAGCCACGGTTAGTGCCCAAACCTGAGCAGATGGCTTCAGATGGAGGTAAGTCTGCAAGTGGGGGAAGGTCCTGGCTACCTGCTCACATACTTGGGGATTCAAATTTGGCACTTTACCTGGGGACCAGCTTTTGGGGTTGACCTAGAGGGATGTAAAAGCCCTAGATCCCAGCAAAATCATCAGTCTTTGGGAGGCTGGGGAAGGAGATTGTGCCATCAACACCAGGGTTAGGGGATGAAGAGGGCTTCCTGGAAGGCAGATCAAAGCCCCTCAGAGTAAAAGTGCTGAGTATAGAAAAGGGATGGTAGTTAGCAACTTGTTTCTCTGAAAGAGGGATCCCCTCAACATGTGTCTGTGGTGTGTGGGCAGGGGTGTGTGCGATACGAGCAGCACAGAGAGGATTCAAGGGTAAGGTCCACATTCCTGTGTCTTCTATAGGCAGTTGGAACCTGCTCTAGAATTATGCCCTCATATTGCTGAGCTGGAGTCACTCTCCATCTTAGTGAGTGGGGTGGATGGAGATCTTCACTGGAAAACTGTTCCGTTGGGTTAGTCTGTTGCCTACACGGTAGAGAAATGTCCTCCCAAAAGCTAGCCTAGATAATACTGGAAGTGCCTCTTGTCAGAGCCTGATGGCTCCTTTTTGCCCCCGAGACGGCTTCTCTTTCAGTTCTGGAAGCAGTTTTCCTTGATTCCCAGGACCGGGGGAAGTGGGTAACTCCAACCAGAATGAGAACTGAGGCTTCCTTGAGATGCTCTCAGTTTTCCTATCTTTTGTAGAACTCGGGCCTTCAGACTCATTTCACTTCGTGGAAGCCTCCTGGCCCTCTGCTTGTGGTTGAGATGATGAGTCTGCTCATATCCCATGTCTCCTTCATGGTCAGGAAGTGGAAGCTGAGTGTTGTTAGTTTGCCAGAAGAATATTCTTTATTGGGGGGGGGGCTTGTGTGAAATTAGGCAAATGATCTTCTGTTATTAGAATTGAAAATCCTGAGATGCATGTCCTGATTGATTAAGTACACACTTTATGTATTTATCCATGGATTCTTGGCTTAGAGTCCACATAGCTCCTCCCCAGCACGTACTATGCTTAAGACTTCATTGTGCCTTGTTCATAGTGTACCCTAAATTTCTGCTATTAGGACTTCCAAGCAGAAGGACCACAGACAGTCCACACCACCAAACTTTAACATGTCCAGCAGCTATTTAGAGCTCTGGAAACCTCCCTTCTTGGCCAACCATCCCTTCTCCCATTTCCTGGTCCTTATCTCTTAGTCATTCCTGGCTGTTACATAACAAAATTTCTGGAAACCAAACATCTAATCCATACATGCTCTGCAGGGAACAGCACTTATGTGGCAGGGACCACAGAGTAGCTGGGAACAGGGTTCAGGTGGTTTGAACATGTGTGGAGTGGGTGGGACTAAGAGAGGTACTTGGGTACTGGCTGCCGTGTGTTAAGGAGTATGAGCTCATGGGCCCAAAGGTCATTGCAACTTCTCTAGAGAAATAGTTCTCACCTCGGAGTAAGGGACGTCAAAATCACTTGGGGGGACACTTGTAAACTATGCAGGTTCCCCTGCCCTAGTCCCTCCCTCACCTGTTGAGAATCAGTGCTCTGGTTCAGGGACTAAATGGAACTCCAGTGACCTAACCTCTGACCTCCTTTTCTCCTAGTCCATTCCCTCTTTTTCTTCGTCTCAACAGCATCTCCTCTCTCGGGACCGGACATGACCATGACACCTGGTGCCGCCTTGTCTTCTTTCACTGCACTTCCCTTTCCCCAGTCTGCTGCTGGCCCACCAGACCAGCCACCCTGGGAGCCACCTCTACAGCCTCCCATGCCTTCAGCATTCTCTCCAGGCAACCCTCTGGTGCTTTCCACTCTCCCCAGCCCATTGCTGGTGACAGGGGATGGGGGCCCTGGCCCCACTGGGGCTGGAGTCATTGTCAAAATCAAGACAGAAGGGGGGCCAGCTGAGCCTTCTCAAACTCAGAACTTTATCCTTACTCAGTCAGCCCTCACTTGGATTGCCTCAGGCACTCCCTGCGGGACCCCTGAGGGTCCTTCCCCTCGATTCATGACAGCTTCTACCATGAAGACCCTTCTGCCCACTAAGGCTGTCGGGGTGAGCCAAGAGGGCCTCCCAGGCCTTCCTGCTCAGGCTTTACCACCAGCTGCCCAACTGGCTCCCATTGTACCCCCGGAAAAGGCCTGGCCAGGGCCACATGGGGCAACCGGAGAAGGAGGTCCGTTGGCTGCCCAATCTAAGTCCTCCCTGGGTGACCTCTCCCACACCTCCAGAGGTGTTTATGAGAACTTCCGCCGCTGGCAGAGCTACAAAGTCTTGGCTCGGAGGCACTTGTCCCAAAGTCCTGACGCAGAAGCCCTTTCCTGCTTTCTTATGTAAGTGTAATTATCCTAGCACTTTCAACAAGGAGGACTTTGGGCTGGCTATTTAGGAATACTTGAGGGCAAGGATGCTAGCAGGCTGTGAGAACAAAAAAGCATAAGGACGATGCTGATGATACTGACAGGCCTCTTTACCCACTTCCCAGATTATAACGAGTTTTCAGCTGTCTTCTCTCAAGTGATACTCACAACCTTGTGAGTTCAGGCAACCATATTCATGTAATCCTCACATATCCATGAAAAGCCTGAAGCCCAGAAGTTTCCTGTGATTAAGCGGAAGGCCGCTAGTGGAGCTTAGGTCTCTGACACCAAGTAGAGGGGTTATTATTTTATTACCGTCCGACGTTGAGTTGAGCCGTCCAAACAGCTGGGCCCTGACCCAGTATAGGAGTGGAGGATGGTGGGGGACCAGGCAAAGGCTGTGCCATCCTTCCCCACCACCCCCTATTTTACTCTGAGTTCAAGTTGAAAAAGGGAGGTGGTAGAGCTCACTTAGTGACCAACGGCCTAGGTTTCACAGCTTACTAGATTGGTGATCCCAGGCCCCACATTTACTACCTTGCCTTCAGTCTTCTCATCTAGAAAGGGGATGATTAGACTCAGAGGGTTGCTGTGATGAAATGAGTTATTATCTGGGAAGTGCTTAGCAGAGTGCCTGGCACAAAGAATGCCTTGTTAAGTGGCAGCTGTTGTTGTTGTTGTTGCTGTTATTATTATTAGGAAAAAACGAAATTGAGAAGAGGAAAAGAATTCACAAAAGGCCATAATGTCTATGCGAATGAATGCTTAGCCACGGACCCCGGGGGGTTCAGGGGCTCTCTAAAGCCAGGGGCTCTCTAAAGCCACAGTCCTTAGCCAGCCATCTGGGGAATTCTCTCCTCTTCCCACCCTGCCTCACTGTTTCCCTCAACTGCCTGCACTCTCGACATTCTACGTAAATGAAATGTCCACATTTTACTAGACTTAAAAAACAGGTACACTGTGTTCCTAGTCTCTGAGCTCCTAAAGGAATCTCCCTTTCCACCCTGACTCTGGAGTGAATAAATCAAAAATATGTCGCAGAGTCCTTGGTATCGATCACCTTACCAGCTCCCTGCTTTCTCCAGGTGGCTGAATTCTCTTGGAGCCTAGCATGCTGAATTTCTAGCTTCTACCCTCTTCTTGCTCTCTATACCCAGGGGCTCCAGGCAGGGTCTCCTCCAAAATGCAGTCCGGACTCTCTGCAACAGTTGCCCAGGAAGCAGTAAAATACTCACTTCAGAGATCCTGGGGCACTGGAATCCTTAGTTACAACAAGCTTCAGCAGGTGATTCTAGGGACAGTGCTTGGGGACTCTGGCAAGTCAGAAGGGCAAAACTGAATCATAAAGAACTTAAAAGAGTATTGATATTGACTGTGAAGGGTATCCCAGAGGCCAAAAAAAAAAAAAAAAAAAAAAAAAAAAAAAAAAAAAAAAAAAAAAAAAAAAAAAAAAAAAAAAAAAAAAAAAAAAAAAAAGGAAAGAAAAGAAAAGAAAAGAAAGAAAAAAGAAAAAACCCTAAAAACCAACAAATAAAAACGACACACAACCTTTAATTAGAGATTCATTTGGGTTCGATAGTGCCTTTTCTGAAAAGCAAGAGCCTTTTGACAGGGTTAAACCTACTTTATAATGAATCCATTAATTTAATAATTAGTGCTTTCTTCCTCATGTTATTTGAGGATAACACTGTGAGAATTAAGGGTGGTTGATTTCCAAAGGTGGGGAGCAGAGGCAATCATCCGATTTTGTGTGAGATTTGAAAATTTCAGTGGGAAGAGAGTCCAGTATGGTAAATGGGTGGAGGTTGGAGGTCTGGAAGTTTAACCAGAGGTGGGATGTGACATGGACTGGGAGGCAGGTTAGCTCTGCTGAGAAACAAGAGGGTGTGTGTTGAGATGTTTGTTGGGACAGGGGGATGGGGGGCACATTGTAGAACATGACTGACCCATTGGGGTTTTAGTCCAGTGCTTCGCTCCCTGGCCCGGCTGAAGCCCACTATGACCCTGGAGGAAGGACTGCCAAGGGCCGTGCAGGAGTGGGAACACACCAGCAACTTTGACCGGATGATCTTTTATGAGATGGCAGAAAAGTGAGTCTGACCAATACTCATTCTCCTGAGGGGTGCTGTGTAGTGAAAGGATGGATGGGGGCAGGTAAGAGGCTTGGATCTTAGTGTGTGGGTGTTTATTAAAAGGGATGCTATGTGGAGTGGTGTAGACTAGAATGGGGTCTCCTGGATTCTCACTGCTTCTATGACCTTGACCCTAGGGTTTTTCTGTCCTGTGACCTTGAAAGCTCTCCCTCCTCCAGATCCTGAATTATATAGGTCCTTGATGTTGAAGCTCTTAGAATTGGATTGGAGCCCAATTGGTGTAAAAGTTCCTTGCTAAAGGGACCTCGTAATGAGGAGGTAAGCCCTACTAAGCAGGTTCTTTCCTAGCTCGCTAACCAGGTAGCAAGTGGCTATTGTTTCCAACCTTGAGACCACTCCTCTGGAAGGAGTGGCACAGAAATCATTACTCCATTATCCCAGGGAGGGCTTGGTGCTTGCAGAGGTTCAAGGGAAGATCCTGAATGCCCAGAGTGGTCTCCTGGTTCTTATCCCTCATTTCTCCATGATTGGCTCCTTGGTTAAAGAAGTAACTCTGGGGAAAATGAGCCCTCTCCTCCAAAACTTAGTTTCCATTTCTTCCCTTCTGGACCCATACCTCCTAGAACTGCTCTTCTTGGCCCGGGTCACAGCCTTGGGACATGGATCTCAGCACTGCCTCCTGGTGGGAACTGCCTTGAACTGCAACCCCACACCCTACTTCAGGATTTCAGTTATCCTTTAATGGTTGTAGGTAGGGGGGATGAGGCCTTGCAGGGCCTGCTGGAGGGATCCTGAAGCCTAACTGGCTTAAACGAGGCTGTATTAATTGCTGCTACACATCCTCCATGATGCTGGGTGAGTTCGGGATGAAATAGAAGTGAAAGTGATGGTTCTCTCCTGGAGAAGCTCAACGTTCATTTCTCAAGTTTCCTAAGTGATGACTACATGTAAGGGATTCTGTGGTGACCTTGTGAGGTTTCCCCAGATCTGTTATTGTTCTGTCTATGAGCAGCTCCCTCCTGGTGTCTGGCCTTCGCAGCACTGTCCAGGCTTTCCACATCCTCTGCAGGTTCATGGAGTTTGAGGCCGAGGAGGAGATGCAGATTCAGAACACACAGCTGACGAATGGGTCCCAGGGCCTGCCTCCTGCAGCCCCTCTGAAACTCGACTCTCCAGGGCTCCTAGCCCCTGAGGTTAGCCAGCAGCCAGGTGAGACTATCTCATTCCAACAGGAGCCTGGGGCCCAAGGCTTAAAGAAAGGTGTGCACAGAGCAGTCATGGACTAGGGAAGGCATTGCCCTTGCTTCTGCACTGTCCCTCCAGGGGGTGGCATTGATACATACATAGGAGGCATACATACATAGGAGGCTGGCTTCTCAGGTTCCCTTTGTCCCAAACTGTGATCTTGGCCAAGTAAACCAACTACTTCCTAATTGAGACTGTACATGAGGCACAAAATACCACATCTGCCTAAGAAATGGGGGTTGGATCAGAGGATTTCTTGGAATTTCAGAGGTTTTCAGATGTCTCAAGCAATGGTTCTCTCAGACCTGCCAGCTCCACAATCTTCTCCTGTGGCTGGTTCCATTTCAGGGCTGAACCAGCCTGTAATCCTTCCAGCGTAGGCAGATTGCTGCCCGGACAAACCCAAGGTTGGGAGGCAGAAGCCACAGTCCCTGTGCCATGCCCCATTCCTCCTTGCCATCTCTTCTCTTAGTGTATATTCCCAAAAAGGCGGCCTCCAAGGCACGGGCCCCCCGACGGCGGCAGCGCAAAACTCAGAGGCCTCCGATTCCTGAGGCCCCCAAGGAGGTCCCACCAGAAGCTGTGAAGGAGTATGCTGACATCATGGAAGGACTTGTGGGGAGTCAGCTGGCCATCGGGGAGACAGATGGAAAACAGGAAGAGGAAGAAGAGCCGCAGCAGGAGGAGGAAGGGATGTATCCAGATCCAGGCCTCCTAAACTACATCGATGAGCTTTGTTCTCAGGAGGTCTTTGTCTCTAAGGTGGGCTGGGCCTGGGTGTCTGGTTTCTAATAGATCCTGGGATGGAAACTCCAGGGGACTAAAGACCTATGGTTTTGCCCAAGGCAGTTAGGAGCTAGGCTGTTTTCCTACTGAGAAATGTGTGTGTAAGCATGCATGGGGGAGGGTTGGGGAGGCGGGCACATGGCTTCTTCTCTAGGGCCTCTTGGTTCACAGGTTACTTCCTGTCAAGGACTCAGGTCACTGTTTCTTCTGTTCCCCAGGTGGAGGCCGTCATTCATCCTCAGTTTCTGGCAGATCTGCTGTCCCCAGAACAACAGAGGGATCCATTGGCCTTAATTGATGAGCTGGAGCAAGAGGAAGGACTCAGTCTTGCCCAGGTAAATCTGGGAGGTAGGAAATGTCAGAATTAAGAATTGCGTGATTTTATTTAACCCTCTGCTGTCTTGGCTTGTGTGGCTTCTGGAGACAGACAGCTTCAGGACTAGGATTCAGGTGTAGAACAAGTAGGCAAGAGACTGTGGATACACAGGAAAAGGGGAGAGAGCATAAGGGGTCAAAGCATGGGAATAAGATCCATGATGCTGTGACTCATGCCACTTGCTTGCCCCGGCTCCTGACCACCCCCTCTGCCACCGTTTCTCAGGGCCACGCAGGAACAGTGTTTGTCCATTCTCCTTCCAGCTTGTCCAGAAGAGACTCCTGGCTTTGGAGGAGGAGGATGCAGAGGCAACTCCTAGTTGCAGCGCCGCTCAATCAGACTCCAGTCCTTCTGTTTCTGATGAGGATGAAGATGGGGGTGGGCGGCTTCGGCCCTCACCTGGGTCTCGGGTGGCTGGGGGCACCACTCGCCTTGGAAAGGCTGCTTCTCCAGGAAAACGGGTGAGAGAAGTGCATGGTGGGCAGGAGCGGGCCCTAGATGGCTTGAGGGGGATGCGCAGAGATGAGAACACTGTGCCCTCCCCCAGCAGCTGGGACCCGCAGCTAGAACCTACAGCTCCACAGGGAACTCAAGGGACCTTAAATATGGAGAAAAGAGGGGCTGGAAAGGTTACAAATCAAATATCCCCACAACAAGATGACCACCTAGGAGGTGCTAGGTCTCCCGGGCACCCCCTGGTGGCTGACAGATCTTCTGAGACTCTGCCCCTTTGTTGGCAGGAAGGCCCCCAGCCTGAGACAGTTCCCAGTTCAGATGTGGGACACAAAGAGCTGGCTCCTGGGCAAGGACAGGGGTTAGAAAAACAGGCCCTGGTGTTGCCGACAGGCCAGCAGCTAAGGGGTCTTGGAGTGCTTCCCCAGGGGACAGAGCCACCAGCAGTACTCCAGGAAGGCTCTTCGGGTGTCACGTGGGGAGATGATGAGGGCCCTCCCGTGGTGGTGGTGGTTCAGGGTAATGATCAGAACCTTTCCCCTCGAGCAGCGGGTGACAGGGAGGGGGATGGAGCCTCTCTCAGTGCAGGACTTTGGCTGAGCCGTGAGCTGGATGTTGTGGGCTTAGAGTTGCCTTTACAAATTGAGGAAGTCATAGAGAACTTTGGGGATGGGGAATGTGTCACTGAGCCTCAGGGAGACTGCCAGGCACTGGGCTCCAGAAGCCATATTTCTCTGGGTCCTGGAGAAGCCAAAGCACCTGGGGATGGGGGGGACAGTGCCATTTCCTGTGGAGGCACAGATGGCACGGCTGCCCTGCAAAAGGCAAACTACGGCAGCCTGCCGGGACCTCTGAGGGCCAACAGCCCATCCTTGAGGCCTCAGGAAAACCGAGAACAGAGCCCTGAGGTTACAGGGGACCCCAGAGATCTGTGGGCTGAAGGTTGCTCCCCTTTGCTGGAAAGTAGTATCTGTACCCCCACACCGGGGGTTCCCAAAGAAACCCTTCAGCTTGCATGTCAAGGCAATATCCTTGTGATGGAGACCCAGGGTCTCTCCTCCTTCCCCGAAGCCAGCCTGGAGGCGGGGAGCAGAGGCCGTTCCATCTCTCCTCTGTTGGAAACCACAGAACATGTCAACATACTAGATACCAGAGATGCCTGTGGCCTCCAGCTAGAGGTCAGTGAGGACACCCATCCACCAAATTTTAATTCTTGTGACCCCCAAGGAGAGAGCAGGGAGGATACTGATTTATCTAAGCCTGAAGACCTTGCTCCCTTACCAGGGAATCAAGAGTCTTATGCACATGGGACCCCCAAATCAACATCTCCTCACCAGGGCCTTGGAAGCATTTCCTCTAGGTGGGGGGCCAGGGATGCCTTAGTTCTGAGAGAAAGCTCTCCTGTCAGTGAAACATGCAGCTCAATGGATGGGGCCAAAGGGAAGGAAGAGGAACAGAAGGAGGAAGGGGAGGATGAGGAACTCTCCAGCTTTGCTTACCTCTTGGCCTCTAAACTTAGCTTGTCACCGCCAAGGGGGCCTCCCCTCAGTCTTCACCCTGCCTCAGGCCTGCCCTTGACAGGAGGGCAGGGGGTCCAGAGAGCATCCCACTCCCTGTCTGCTGAGGCAAGGGGCCTTGGCCAGTCTCCACATCCTGTTGCCAAGTCTGGGAAGAGAAGTCTCAGTGGAGGTCCAGCTCCTGCCGAAAAGAGGCCCTACCAGGGAGCTGACCTTGGCATCTCAGGGGAGAAACCCCTGGCTCTGGGAGTGGTTCGAGCCTCACAGCCTCGTAAAAGACGGCGTGACACTTTTGTCACCGGCCGAAGGAAGAAACGTCGGCGTAGTCAGTAGGCAACAGCAGGACCCTCCTACCCCACCTGCTGATCCTTAAAGGTGGGGGGCCCCAGAGTAGATTTCGTTCCAGCAGCACACCAGCAGACTGGTTCTCAACCCCATGTTGTTTTGTTCTGCAAAAGTGGCGAGTGTGGGGAGGGAGGTCATGTTGGCTAGGCTGGAGGTGGTCCCCTTGGTGGGAGGTGGAGTATCTTTGAAAGTTGTATGGGGAAAAGAAAAATAAAGATTTTGTGGTTGTTGGAAAATGTTTGCAATGTGCCCTTTTGTATTCACGTCTTCGCTGCTACCTGGGGTGAGGTGCTGAGGAGGAGGCTCCAGAGTCACGGGATCAAGATACCACTTTAGCTGGGCCTTATTCAGGCTCCCTGAGAAGCTCCTGAGCTAAGTCCCCAGTGATCACTTTATCCCTCCCCTCATAAAAAGCCTAGACGATGTTGAGGAGTGCTTCTTGGGACAGGCCATCGTTCTCTCTCTCCCTTTAAAAGTCTGTAAGATGGAGGGGTGCCTGGGTGGCTCTGTCGTTAAGTATCTGCCTTTGGCTCAGGTCATGATCCTGGAGTCCAGGGATCCAGCTCTGCATCAGGCATCCTGCTTGGCGGGGAGCCTACTTCTCCTCTCACTCCCCCCCGGTTGTGTTCCCTCTCTTGCTGTGTTCTCTGTCAAATAAATAAATAAAATCTTAAAAAAAAAAGGTCTGTAAGATGGAAAGATCTTTTTTTTTTTAACCTGTCAAATCTCTAGGTTAGATATCTAGTTTCCTAAATGTAATTAGTTCTCCATAATTCTATCTAGACAGCATCTTTTCTGGGGGAGTTTCCTCCCCTTCCTTGAAGAGGCTGGACAGAGGGACTTAAATGTCCTCCACTTATGCACCCCTGGCAAGGACAACCCCCCCCCCCCCCCGGCCGGTCTGAGCTGCAGGGCAGACGTGTGGCTTCTGCGGATAGAGCTCTCTGCTCCCACCATGGCGGGGAGAGGGTGGTGCAATCATTCTCAGTGGGGTTATTAAAGATAAAATGGTCGTTAGCTATTTTTTAATCTCTAATGAGGACAGAACAAGAGGGAATAGGCTGCAAAGAGGTTCATGAAGAAGACTGTTAAGAAGTACATATATAGGGTATGACAACAGAAGGGGAGAATGTGACATTGGCATGATTTCTGTGCAGGAAAGAGCCCTGTCTAGTCCAGCTGAAGTGCGGATTCATCCAGCAATGGTCAAGAGGACTGACCCTGGGAACCTTTGGAATCTCCAACTGGCAGCCTGCAACCACTAATCCCTCTTGCTCCCAGCTGATACTATCCATGTAACAGCCTTATTTTTTTTTTAAATAGATATAGATATATATTTATATATAAAATAGTTTTTTACAAAAACAAACAAACAAACAAAAAACAAAAATCAACTTAAAAAAAAACAGTAACAAAAAAATCAAGCAGGAGCAGAAATGGGCTTGAGGCACAGGGCAGGCTGGAGGCAAGCTGGGGAGGTCGAGGTGCTTAGTCGCCCTTCTGCTTGGGCGCCGGCACAGTCCCATTGGCCAGAGCCATAGGGCCGCCTGGGGCTGAGGCCCGTAGTTCCGGGGAGGGGCGCAGGTAGGTGCTGAAGAGCTTCCTGTGGAGCGGGTCGTGGAGGGAGAAGGCCTGGAACTGACCTGGACAGGTAAGAGTGAGAAGGAAAAAAGTCAAATGATCTGAGGAGGGGGAAGAGGGTGGCCCTGTTCTTTTTTGGAATCAGTATGTCCCATCCATCTCATCCCTGCTTCACTTCTCAAATCCAAGGTTCTGTCCTCTCTGCCCTCCCGGTCTCACGTCCCAGAGGGTGAACCCCACCCCCACCCTGGCACTGGCCACCAGCCCTTGACCCTCCTAGCCTGGTGCTGATAGTGGCTCGAGCCCTCTCGGCAGAGAAGGCAGTGACTCACAGAGGGAGAGGCCGTGGTGAGGTCCTGCCTGGCACAGCTCAGCATGCAAAGTTGCAGCAGCAGGGCGGGGTGACCCCAGCAGCAGGTGCAGGATGGTGCTGAAGCCGTCTCTGTACAGCAGGCGGCCGGGCCCCTCTACTTGCTCCTCCGCAAAGAGCTGGCACAGAAACGGACCAAGCCCTCCCTGCAAGTCTGTCTGCCGGGTTCCTCCTCCTCCAAGACTGTGGAGTATAGGCCCTCCCTGTCTCCTCCACCACCCCCACGCGAACCTTTTATGCAGAATTAAAAACTCACAGCTACTGCCCTTGCCCTGTTCTCAGGCAGGTCTCAATACTGGGGCACTGGGCGGGGATACTGAATACCTACTATCTAGAAGCTACTGGGAGCAGCACTCCAGAGGCCTCGGGGTGGGGTAGGCATGGCCACCACACGTTCCCCCCACTTCCCATCTCTCTGATACCTCAAAGGCCAGGCGAGTCAGCTCCTCCAGGTTCCTGCCTCCATCCAGAGCTGCCAGTGCCAAGGCCACGTCTCGAAAGTCCACCAAACCCTGGGCATCCTGGAGGGAGACACCAGGGCGGATGAGGACCAATGTTGTGTCCTCCCTCCTGCTCTGGATTTTAGCTCCTCCCCCTTCTCAACAGGTCCAGAGATGACCCTTGTGTCTGCTTCCTTATAAGAGTGAGTTCTAAACTCCCCAGGATTCCCAGGATTTCTCTCAGGTCAGGGTCCATTCAAGCTATCCCCATGTCACCTGGTGACGAAGCTATCCTGCAAGGGATCGCCTATGAATGTTAGGGAATCCCCCAGGAATGCTGAAGTTACCATCAGGTTTCTGACATACCCCAAGCTGGAAAAACTGGTTCTCTGTTGACTCAGCCTATGCTGGAGAACTGGCCCAACAGACTAAAAGGGGGCCACTGGCATAATTTCTTACCAAAAAAAAAAAAAAAAAAACCCAGGGAGGATGCCTACCCTGGTGAAACCATGCTCTTCCAGTTTTGGTTCTGCTCTGCTCTAGGCTGAGTGGAGAAGCTCCTTTTAGACACAGTTGGCCCCAGTCTAAGGAATCAACACTCTCTGTCCCTTTAGAGGAAGCTCTAGGAAATCTACAGAGTGCCAAAATTCTTGGGATAGTTCAGGAATGGAGAAACTATGGGTTATTTTTAAAAAGTATTGCAAAGATCTCTGAGTCTCAAACTTGTCACTTTCTAACCTGTCCCATGTTCTCCCCCGTATGTCATCTTCCTACCACTCAGAGGTGCCCCACAAGGTTGCATGGTCCCCATCTTTGCCAATCTCTAGTGTGGCTCCAGAAGCTTATGGACCTCACTGACCCATTATTTCTCCCTTGTTCCTTCCCACAGCAATGAAAACATTGTTCTTCGATGCTCTGGGTACTCTATAAAAAAATGAACACCCCCTCAAGAGATGACCATCCAACAATGGCTGTCAGAACACCCAGGGCAGGTTCCAAACTGGCCACCCATGTGGTCAGCCTGTGCATGTCAGCCTGGAGGGCAGGGCCTGGGATCTGGCCTCTGCACCCCAGCTCCTTTACCTGCTGGAAGTAGCTAAAGGCTCCAGCCACTGTCTGGGGGTCAGAGAGCTGCAGTTGCCCGGCAAACTCTTCCTGGCTGATCATTCGACTCCGGCCTGGCTCTGCTCCAGCGTCCACACAGCCAGGGGACAGCCTACAATGGAATTATCGAAGGCAGACAGCTTCCTCAGCTTCTTCTTGGACCTTGGCCCCCAGCACAGGTGTATCTGGTAGTTTCCTAAGATGGACTCTAACTCACAGTCCTTTGTGAGCCATTACTCCTTTTCTCACTGGGCTTATTACATATCTTCCCTTTTCCTTTTACCTCCTCTTTTTATTCCAAATCCTCTACCTTCCCACTTACTTCTTTTTTAAAGACTTTCCTTCCTTCTTCCCATTTCCCTCTCTATCCATAAGTGACATTGCCCACACCCTTACATTCAAGGTCACTTACCCAGCCTTCCGAAGCACCTTTCCCAGTTCCCAGAGCCGCGGCTCCAGGGCGACCTTCAGCTGGCCCACCACAATCACGGGTAAGCTCCCTACAAACTCACACTCAGTGGCTGGAATGCCCAGGGCCCTAGAGGATGAAGAACGATGGAATGCAGCAGGGGAAACAAGGAAGAAGAGTCTTCTGAGGGTTCATTACTGAGAGTCTGGGTGGCTGAACGGGGAGACCAGGCCCCTTTAACCATCCCAAATCTCGGATGGGCAGAGCCCATCCCACTGCCTACTCCCTGATCTTTGCCTTGGAACCTCAGTCTTCCACCCGCCTCTGTGCTTCCTATGTCCTATATATCTGCTCCAGGAAATATTC
Source organism: Spilogale gracilis (assembly GCA_004023965.1). Classification (NCBI taxonomy): domain Eukaryota; kingdom Metazoa; phylum Chordata; class Mammalia; order Carnivora; family Mephitidae; genus Spilogale; species Spilogale gracilis. The sequence goes on along the minus strand of PITA01008874.1, from coordinate 27,249 downwards.
TGTGGGATACTCACTGTGCCATTGCCCTCTGGACATTGTTGGCATAGAGGGTGGGGTTCCTGCTCTCCTCCGGGCTGGGGTGGTACACAGGGAGGAACTGAAACACACATACACACACACACACACACTCTCATCAGGACCTCAAGCTATGGGTGAGCACTCCCAGCCTCTTTTCCCTTCAGGAGTCAGCCAATGCCCATTCCCCTCCCCATCCACAGTGGCACTGAGGAGGGTGGGGATGTGTCATACCTCCACGTCCACGATGCTGCAGGGCTGAGAGGCTGTGAGCCAGAGGACTTTCAGTCTAAGAGAGGAGAGACCTCAGATGCTCACCAATCCCTAAGTATGGGGCCTCCCACCCTGAGGAGGGGTGTGGGCAAGTTCTGCCCATTCATATAAAAATTGACCCCTAAACACGGTGAGCTGTGTAAATATGTGATTGGGAGACAGAGGGAAGTGCGAGAAGGCAGCAGGGAAAGAGAGAGACTGGCGGGGATAGGTGTGAGGAGGGCCTGCTAGAGAAGAGGTGTGAGTAACCACAGAGAAGGTGACGCCAACTGCTGGCTGTCAAGGGATGAATGAGGGGAACGAGGGAGATGCTCAGAAACACTGGATGGTGAGTTCAAAAGAGCTACAGTCACAGCAGGCAAGATTAGGTGCGACGGCTGAAAGCACTTCCAGGTTACATGTAGAGATCTGAATAAAACGGGGAAACAAGCACCCTCTTCTCTAGAGTTCTCTCAATCTGACAACGAAGAACGTCTGTTTGCCTTGCCTGGAGATTGGAAGATGGGCCAGGAAATCTCTGACGGGCCCTGCTCCCCACCCTCACCCCAGGAACACCAAGACTCACACTCCAGGGCCCCTCCATGCCCAGCTGGTAGTGTCCTAGGGGAGAAGCAGAGGTGAGGGGAGAAAGGCATTACTTTTCTTCCCTGGAGTTGGCCCATCCTCTTTGGACAGAGGCCTTGACCCCATCCTCATCCCACATGCACACCCCACCGTGACACCAAAATTTTTCACTGATTTAGGGTGGATCTGGGCTCCCCCGCCTCCTCTCTTGGACTCAGACTCACCAGACTGTTGGGGTATCGGATGAGGACAGGTTGCACAGGAACCCCGGCGATGAAGGCTCCTGAATCCCATTTCCACCCCCCACCCCCCAGGCAGAGGTTAGTTCATGGAGGAAGCTAGAAGGCATGGACTGTCAGGGTCTCGGATGGTTTTGAAATGATATCTTGCCTGGCTCCATTTCATTTGCAATTTTCTTTCTGACTCCTAGACACTTTTCGGTGTTAGCTAGGAAGTTCCCTGTCTCTCTTCCCTACAACCCCTGCTCCACTTCTTGCGTTATTCCACAGTCCCCCTCCAAATCTGGGACTCCTTTTTCCTATAGCCCTACCACCCACTATCATTTTATTCACCTGGTTTGAATTTAAGCAAAGCCTTCTTGTTGGAACAGGTGCCCTCAGGAAAGAATAGTACCTGGGGGAAAAAAACCGGAGGGACTGGAATGAGGTGGGGTATCCTGAAGGGGAGAGAGACAAGAGAAACCTCTTTGGGAGCACATAAAAGGTGAGATCTTGAGACCCTTACCCACCTGGGGCCACTTGCCTCCTGAGGTAGCCCGCCTTCGGACCTCCTCCACCACTCTGCGCCGAGAAGCCGGGTCATGCCGGGATACTAGAATGGCTTGGTTGAAGCGAAGAAGGGCTGGGGTCCGGAGAGGATACAAGGAGTCACTTGGTTCCTACCGAGGGCATTAATACCTGCAGCCTCCCCTTCTTCAACAGTAGGAGATGCTTCACAGTGATCTCTTTGCCCTGGGGACACTCCTTTTATCTTGACTTGTCCTTTTAGGCAAGTGATCAGAGGTCCTTCCAACACCTCCAAGCACCAGCCCTCAGAACTTAAGGGGCTGGTTCACAAAAGGTATCCGTTTGCATCTTATTTGCCAGCAAGAGCTGATTTCCTTTCTAACCTCTCCCTTCCCCCTTGAGGCCAGTTCTTCTCTCCAGAGCCTCTCTGATTCCTGCCTTTTTTGCTCAGAGTTGTCATCTCTCCCCTTCACCCCTTATGCTCTCTCACCTCCAATGACAGGCACGGAAAGGTTCTCAGCTCGGGACACAACCTTGGGCAGGTCACAGGGCAGCAGAACAATGGGGTCAAAGAAAGTAGAGTGGGGAGCGGCAACAAGGACAGGGGCTTGAAGGCGAGAGGCCCGCTGGCCCCGAACGCGAATTCGAAGGAAGCCCAGCAGGAAAAAGAGCAGGCGGCTGAGGCCCAGCACCCCGTTGTGGCACACAGTCCTGCAGGACAAGGCTGGGCATCAGCAGAGGCGGTGATTCTGTCCCTCACTCACCCCCAGGCTTAGGTACCCAGAAAAGCAGCTGCCCTTCTCTTGTCCTCTCTTTCTCTGCCAAGGGGCTGAAGTCTGTTTACCCTGGGACAGACTTCATTTAGAGCTGAGGTCCTGGGTACCTGGCTGACTCATCTCACCTTCCTAAGCTGGATAGCAGAGCTTCAGAACCCTCCCTCCGTTTCTTCTCAAAGAGGGAGCAGAATGTACAATAGGGAAGAGGATCCAGAAGTAGGGTCTCTGGAGGCTGATCCCCCACTTACTTCCTCCATCCTGTAATTGGCTCCTGAAGCTGTTCCTCCGTAAGACCAGCTACTTGCAGCCAGGCAAAGGGCCAGAGGAGAAAGAGGACAATAAAGGCCAGAAGCACTCGGATGGGGGCCAACAGTGCCCCCAGGAGGCAGAACTGCAGAGGGTGGGAGAAAATGTCACTTCAGGACTGGGAGACATTCTCTCCATTGCCTCCCTTTTTCCACATGAAGCAGAGAGCCATCATCACCCCCTGAGGATCTCTGGACAGGTGGTGTGGGAACAGAAGATGGGGCGGGTATCCAGGGTGAGATGAAGATACCAATAAAGGTGAGAGGATAAACCATTAATAAGATCAGGAACCTCATAATCAGGATCGGACCTGTTTTTTTAAATCATAAAACGCACCTATCACTTGGTAAGGCTGTTAAGAGCATTTAATGATAACCGCTGTGGAGGCGCCCAGCACAGAGCTCGACGGAGAGTTGGCTGGAGATAGCTCCTCCCCCACCTCGCATTCCATAAATAGCTCCTCTGTCCAACAGCAACCAGGTGCACAGTTCTTTCTAATTTGGCCCCGGGAGGTGGTAGAGAGTTGAAACACACAGAGGTCCACGTTTTAGGTCCAGGCCAGTCTAGTTCCACTCAACAGCACTCCCCTAGGCGGGGGGGGGGGGGGGGGGGGGGGGGGGGGGGGGGGGGGGGGGGGGGGGAGGGGGGAGAAGAGTGTGGCCCAACTCCGCAGGGTAGGGGTTGCCAGGAGCCAGGGTGACTCCTAGTGCTGCCCTGGGGAGCGCACAGGTAAACAAACTGAGCCCCAGGAGCCAGCCTCAGGGGCGGTAAGGACAGCAGAAACCTTGGACTCTCCCTTCCCACACCATTACCCAGTTCCCCTAGGCTGGTGCGCTCTCCACTTCCTGTAGCTAGCCCCCTTCTCAGCCTCCCTACCCCCACCAGGAGGTGCTGCAGTGCGGGGAGGGGGGGAGTGGAAAGAGGGGGTGTTGGATCGGCATAGGGGCGCAGGTTATGGGTGTAGAGACCATCTAATTCAGAGCCTCGAAGAAGCACTCAGCACGCCCCTGCCCCCCACCCTCGGCTTTCCGTAGCCTCCACCTCCATTCTAGTTTATCGGCCTCCGCAGGATGTAAACCGCATTCCCCAGGATTTTCCACCTCCTCTACCCCTGGGTCTCCTGCAGTCCTCCATCCTCACCTAGCCAATTCTTCCACACCTTCAAGCTATCCATCGCCCAAGCCCGCGCCCTCTCCACCGGCTTCTCGCCCACCTCCGCCGCCCCCACGTGCGCTCCCCGGGATATCCTCCCCGCAAGCCTCTTACCCACCTCTTTTCCGGGTCCTCATCCCCATCCCCATCTTTGCCTGGGCTCTAAACAGCCTCCTTTTCCTATCCCCACGAGTCCTCCCGACGCCCCCCGCTCACACCTTACCTTAACCCTCTGGAGGCGGGAGAGATGTAACTCATGCACGAAGGGGTTGGGGGGCGCTGGCGATCCGGGGGTGGGGTCGAGGGGGGCCCAGTCCCCCGGGCTTCCCTGGCTCATAGCGGCGGGAGAAGGTGGGAGCGAGGGCGCCCCGGCCCCGACCCCGACCCGGGGCCCCGCTCTGCAGAGCAGCGGCTGCGGATGCAGCGCTCCGGCCGGGGCCCCGCCTGGTGCCGGGCGCCGAGGGGCGGGGAGCAGGCGGTGCGGCCCAGCCCGCGTTGTCAAGGAGCCGGCCGAGGGGCGGGGCTTCCAGCGCCCCGGCGCCTCGGCCGCTCGGCTGCCGCGGTGTCCGCCGCAGACCCTCCGGCCATTGTTCCGCGACAGCCGGATGCCGGGGCGCGCCGACCCCGGGCCTGGCCCTCCCGGCGTTCCTCTCGGAACACCCGGCCGCCGCCTCTCCGCAAGCCTCCGGCTCGGAAAGGGGTTGGGGCCGCGAGGTGGGGCGAGGAGCTGAGAGCGTCCTTCGACCCCGCCCGGGCGTCGAGGTCACCCCGCGAGAGCAGATCGGGGCCCGCGGGCGGCTGGGAATGGAGGAGCGGTGCGCGGTGCACCGAGGCCCGCAACTCGGGGGCGAGTGGGGCCCCGCTCTCCCTGCGGGCTCGCGGGCCCCAACCACTTCTCTCGCAGGCCGACCACTTTCCTTTCCTGGTCGCAGCGACGCCATCGCTCGAGGACTTGGGGCGCTCGTGCCCTCTGGCGGCCGTGTTGTGCCTCACGCCTCTTCGCATCCTCGTCCTGCTGGCGCTAAACACGGTCTCCTGTTCTGCGGCGCGCACCTGGCGTCCGCCGGGCACCCGCAGCCCGTGAGATAATTTCCTGGGCTTCTCAGGAGCCTGGCAAGGCCTGGCTGAGGAGGGCCAGTGGAAATCCGGAAAGCTGGGTGACCGCAGAGGCAGCTTTCTTTTCACTCCTAGTCTCTTTTTCTTCGTCTGTCCCTCTTCTGTCTCTGCCCTTCACGCCCAACGTCCAAACCGTCGTACTAAACTCATAAAGTCAGCACCTAGTTGTCAGGCGATGGCGAGATCAGAGAATTTGGTGGACTTGAAGGTTCACAGCTAGTAACACAATCAGAAAGATAATACCTACGACAAAAAGAGGATGAGAGCCTTCCTGCTTGTGGAAAGAAGCTGCCTTCAGTGCACCACGTTTTCTCTCAAGCATTGGTGTCAGTCACCATTTCCTGAGGGCAGTAGGGACAAAGATCAATGGGCTGCTGGATCATTGCACACCATTGGAACGGGGACCAGGCAAAAGCTAGAAGTCACTCTGCTTCTATCAAGATTCCCTTCTCTCGCTCCCTTCCCCATCATTTACCCACTTAATTCCTAGCTGTGTTCTTGAGAGCATCAGCATTCTTGGAGAAACAAAGAAATATCCTAGTCGATTTATTTCTTTCTTAAACGTTCTCAGAAGAGATTCAGTAGCTCATTTACCTATTAAAAAATTTAAAAATCATTTCCAGCTTTATTGAGTAATTACTGATGTACATGTAAATTGAAGTTGTCTAATGTGACGTGATTAGATACAGGTACATCTACCTCCTATTTAAGGAAGAGTAGCTTTCTATCTTTCCAAGGTAATTAAAATATTTTTATAATTTCCTTTTCTTCAATTAAGGCAATCCATTAAGTTCATAGTTAACATGATTTACTTTTTATGCCTCTAATATTTTAACATAAATTATCTGTACCCATACCAGGAAGAGTTATTAAGCTTAGAATGCAAACCCATGGAGTAATAATAATTATACACGAATTACTATGTAATTAAATTAAGCATAACCACATATTATCAATGATGTACAGAGAAAGTTTTGATACTAATTTCTGATTCTGTGGAATTGATGAAAAACCTTAGGCAATGTGTCTGGTGTGGATATCTATCCTTCCATCGTTTGTTCTGCTCACCTGCTGTGTCTCTTGTGATGTTCTTGCTTCTTGCTACTCTCTGGCATGCTGTTACTTCATTGTTTCAGATTTTTTTTTTTAATTTTATTTATTTGACAGAGAGAAACCCAGCTAGAGAGGGAACACAAGCAGGGGGAATGAGAGAGCGGGAAGCAGGCTTCTCGCTGAGCAAGGAGCCTGAGGCGGGGCTTGATCCCAGGAGTCCCAGATCATGACCTGAGCTGAAGGCAGATGCTTAATGACTGAGCCACCCAAGGCGCCCCTGTTTCAGATTTCTTATTACTGATTGCAGAGCAATCTCAGTATCTGGCAGTTTTTAGCATTTTAAATAAATATTCATTAACTTTTTGCAAAACTGTTCTGCAAATGTGCTTGCTGTTAGCTGCTAATTGCCAAGGTACGGTTTCTTTGCTTTTGCTCCTCTGCTGTCTGCCTTATTCTAATTTAGTTCATTCTGCCATTGCTGGACTGATAGGTTGGAGGTTTCATATTTTGTCTCTTTTGTAAACTCTTTGATTGGTCCTTTCTCCCTGTTTCTCCTAACAAAATCCTGATTTAGTTCAAGTACTTAGCTGCCTCAAGCTCCCATTTGCCCCAGGGGCAGCCAGGTTGGATGGAACCTATCTGAGGAAGTCCTTTTCTCCTGGTCAGTGACTGATTTGGAATGGGTGTGTGACGGGACAATGAGACATGAATGATCCTCTGGGAAGTTTCCTTAGTCTTCCTGAAAGTGCCTCACAAATGGACACTCTATTTTTATGCTCTGGGCATTTCCAAATATGACACCTATGACCATTGGAACCATCTTGCAACTATCTGAAGATCAAGCATCACAGGATAGAGTAGTGGCATGTAAAGAATGTGGGTCTTTGATGACAGGAATCGAGCCTCTGAACAAACCAAACTGAAGACTGAAGTACTTCTGGCCTTCCTGTTACATGAGAAAATAAATTTCTTTGTTCATTAAGCCAGTTTAAGTCAGAAATCCTGCTATGTGCAAAAAACCACATTGGTTTTCTGTTGCTGTATAACATTTACCTTAAAGTTAGCATCTTATAACAGCCTCTATGCCCCAGGTGGCATTTCTAGGCTCCTTGAAATTATTCCAGGCAGTACATTCTTAGCAAATTTGACCCTTAGGTGCGGACTTCATGCCGAAGCGCTTGTGTTCTCTCTGACATGTGAGGGCACAGCGAAAAGACTGACATCTGCAAGCCAGTAAGAAAGCCCTCACTATGAACAGACCATGATCTCAGACTTCCAGCCCCTAAAGCTGTGAGAAAATAAATTTCTGTTTCTCAAGCCACCCATGGTATTTTGTCAGCTGACTGGGACACTATCACTATGCTATCATTGTCTATGTCCAATCTGTTTAACTGTAGGAATACGGGGTACCACAGAGGCTGGAGGCAAAGAGGATGCGTGAAGTAGTCTGGAATAATTCTGGACCCTTGCAGACTTTCTAAATGAATGGGAATAGCTACTGAATCTGCTTGTGTCTGCGGGGAAGTTGTACAAATGAGAGTCCTTTGAGTTAAATTCCATGCAGATTACAATGTTTATTAAAGGGCCAGTAATAAAAATGTCCAACTTGAAGCTTAAATAAATATTATTAAAACTCAAAAGTAACCACAGCAATTGTTTAAAACTTGGATTCATAGGATATTTCATTTGGAGGAGTATTTGATCACTGGCATTGTTCAGAATTGCTGATGTACAGTGATAATAAAATGCTGACTAATTTCTAGCCCATTTAATTATTGTTTTTATATTCTCTATATACAACACACACTTTCATTGCCTTTTACCTGGGGCTGACCCCTTCATCAACCTGCCCTCGTTACCCTGCTGACTCCATGATCTCTTAACTGCTTGCTTCATAGATTGGAAACCACTAGTCTAGCTTGGGAGACTAGGAAGTTTTGGGGTTGATGTGATTTACAGATATTCATTGAGAGACACCAGCCAGATCCAGGTGGCAATGTCTAGTAGGCCTTTAAAAATGTGGATCTGGAGCTTGGGGATAGAGATGGAGATTTTGGAGAAGTCTGTGCATGTGGTAGAAAAATCAAAACCAGGATTGTGTTTTGCACATGCTTTTGAGATCAAATGTATTTCTGATTGTTTCAGAGGTGACTTAAAGCAGGAGGGAATTCTGACAAACCGTCTTGTCTGTTTTCAGTTGAATGAAAAAATGTTTATTGAGCAATCGCTATGTACCAGACACCATAGTAAGTGCTGTGAACACAGACACACACAGACACACACACACACACAGTGAGTTGGACACAATCTCTATTGTGGTTGTGGAACTTGAATTTCAGCTTTTTCATTCCATCTTATTCTTGAGCCAGGATTGATGATATTGGACCATTTTAATGAAATCTCAGTAAACAAGAACCTCATTTAATACTAAGCTGATTCTTTTTGGGGGAGCTAACAGGCTGGACTTCTCTTTGGTTGGGATAGCACAGATTTTATGCCTTCATTCTAGGTTTACCAAGGGTGTCCTTGGGGGAATTAGAGTTTAGGGGGAAAAAACATATTAAAAATATTTAAGATAGGTTTGAGATAAGAAGTAAGCTTTTAAAAGGGGAGTTTTCTGCTTAAGGACACATGTGAGCAAGGAAGGAGGCGCAATTCCTTCGCTGTGGCCCGAGTGTACCATAATGCTGAATAATACCTATATTTAATAAATGCTTTCTGGTGTTTGAGAGTCTCAGATTTACAAAACAAAAAAACAACCCCCCCAAAAGAACACAAATAGACAGACAAATAATAGCTAATGCAGATTTCTGACGTCCCTTGTTTCTCTGTGAGTTCCTCAACTCCAGGGCCCTGGAATGATGGCTATTTTTTTTTTTTTTTTTTTTTTTTTAAAGAGACAGGGAGAAACACAGCTAGAGAGGGAACACAAGCAAGGAAGGTGAGAGAAGGAGAAGCAGGCTTCCCGCTGAGCAGGGAGCCCGATGTGGGACTGGATCCTGCAACTCCGGGATCATGACCTGAGCCGAAGGCAGTCGCCCAACAAGTGAGCCACCCAGGTGCCCCGAATGATGGCTATTAATCACTGTACCCCGTCACTGCTCTGAGATCTGCAATCTCAGTGTTTTTTTAGAATACTAGGCCACTA
>PITA01008874.1:0-18000 GCA_004023965.1 Spilogale gracilis | reverse complement strand
AGTTGTCAGCGTGTGGTCAGTACAGAATTAAGTAAACAGCCTTAAATTTGGCACCACAACATAGTTCATGGGACTGTTGTTTAGCAACTCCTTTGCTTGGGACCCATAGTCACCCACCCTCCCCAGATACCCTGTCTAATGTTAGCTGCTCTGCAGCCATTCCCTCCTCCTTTTTTGTCCTGAGCTTTCCCGTTTTCTGGAGGCAACCAAAGAGTTCTCTTTCCTGCCTTTTTCTTTTCTCAGAAATACCATTTAAGTTTTGATAAAAGATCAAGGAACAAGCAATGATGTGTGGGAGAGAACTAGGTCAGAGACTGTGTGGAGGTGGGGAGGAGTGGGGGTGGTGGTAGTGTGATGTGCAAAGAGACAAAAAGGGGCATATATTCAGATAGGAATCATGTGCATGGGGCCCAGCACGTATCTGGTAGAAGGTAAGTGCCTTATCATTGTTGGCTAAATGCAAAGAAACATATATATTTCTTTCTCATGCCATATTTCACAAATTCTCTTGTTAGCTCACCATCAGAACACACAAAACGGTATAAACAAGATCAAAGAAGTAGAATCAGGGAAAAGATCAGTGAGAGTAAACATGATATTATACTCATTTCCTCTTAGTTTAAAAATGGACTTTGCTGAGGTCTATTTTATGCTGTAATTTTTTTCTTACCTTTTTACTTTGAAATGATTATCAGTTCACAGGAAGTTTTAGTAACTGAGCAGAGAAGTCCATATACCCTTCTCCCAGCTTCCCCCAATGCTTAGAGCTTATATGACTATAGTACGATAGCCAAACTAGGCATTGTTAGAATGTGTGTATACAGTTCTATGCCATTATAGTTCATATGTAGATTCAGGTAGACAACACAATGATTAAGATGCAGAACTAGTCTATCATCACAAAGGTCTCCCTTGTGTTGCCTCTTTTAAGTTACACCTGCCCCTCTCTTCCTCACCATCCTTCATTCTTGGCAACCACTAACAGTTTCCCACCACTGCAATTTTGTCACATCGACAATGTTATATAAGTGTTATCATACAGCATGTGACTTTTTTTTTTTTTTTTTTTTTTTTAAAGATTTTATTTATTTGACAGAGAGAAACACAGCCAGAGAGGGAACACAAGCAGGGGGAGTGAGAGAGAAAGAAGCAGGCTTCCCGCCTAGCAGGGACCCCAATGTGGGACTCGATCCTGGGTCTCCGGAATCATGACCCGAGCTGAAGGCAGTCGCTCAACCAACTGAGCCACCCAGGCGCCCCGTGACTTTTTTTTTAAAACCTTTTCAGAGGGGTACCTGGGTGGCTCAGCAGATTAAGCGTCTGCTTTCGGCTCAGGTCCTGATCTCAGGGTCCTGGGATGGAGCCCCACATCAGGCTCCCTGCTCACTGAGGAGCCTACTTCTCCCTCTGCCGCTCCCCCTGCCTGTGCTCTCTCTCTCTCTGTCAAATAAATACATAAAATCTTTAAAAAATGAACCTTTTCAGATTGGCGTTTTTCACTTACTTATACGTCTCATGATTTATTCTTATTTATCGCTGATTAGAATTCCATGCAGTGGATACAGCAGTCTATTGAGCCATTTCACTTATTGAGGGACATTTTAGTTGTTTCCAGCCTTTGGTTATTACAAATAAAGCTGTGATGAACATTCATGCCAGGTGTTTGCATAGAAGTCAATTGTCACTTCTCTGGGATAAATGCCTAGGAGTGTGATTGCTGAGTTGTATGGTAATTGCATGTTTAGTTTTCTAAGAAACTGCCATCCGTTTTCCAGTTGTACCAGCAAGGTGTGAGCGGTTCAGATGCCTCACATTTGGTATTGTCACTACTTTTAAAATTTTAGCTGTTGTAATAGGTGTGTTGTTATATCTTATTTTGGTCTTAATTTGCATTCCTACAATGGCTAGTGTTGTGGAACATTTTTTTTGTCATTGATTTTTAATCTTTCTTCAAAGACTTCTTCCTCTTAAACATTAGTGTCCATGCTTGATCCTAATTAATAAACTTCCTCCCTTTACTCTCTGTGGGAGGGTGCTTACTTTTTGTACAAATCTCCATGTTCCCCTGTGCTCTAGTATTGCCTGGGGTTAACACTAATAAGGCTCTTTATGACAAAGGATTTTTTGAATAGAAACTCTGTGTTTCGAGACATTGCCCACAGGTGACAAAAATGCTACAGTTAATCATTCATTTGTATTCTGAATATATTATCTCTAGAACTTTTTTACTCTATAGTTGGATTTATATATTTATGTATTTACTTGTTTTGGAGATTTTATTATTATTATTAAAGATTTATTTACTTGAGAAAGAGAGAGAGAGCATGCACAAACAGGGGGAAGAGAAGGCAGAGGGAGAAGCAGGCTCCCTGCTCAACAGGGAGCCTGAAATGGGACTCGATCCCAGGACTTTGGAATCATGATCTTAGCAGAAAGCAGATGCTTAACCAACTGACCCACCGAGGTTCCTCTTAAGATTTTACTTTTAAGTAATCTCCATGCCCAATGTTGGGCTTGAACTCACAACCCCAAGACCAAGAGTTGCATGCTTTGCCAAATGAACCAGCCAAGCACCCCATCACTGGATTTTAGAGTTTATTTTATATCTCATGACACAAATTGGCCTTGCTCAGAAGCTTTGTAATGTAATAATCAGGAGTTAGGCTCTAGATTCAAACCAATATAGGTTTTAATTCTTGGTTTTGCCATTTCTGAACTTTGTCATCTTGGATGAGTTATTTAAACTATCTAAGAATTAGTTTTCCCTTATACAAGAAGAGGATAATAATGGCAATTACCTTATAGGGTTTTTACGGAGACTCTCTGTATGTTTCAGTTTTCTATTGTGCTACATGTCATTCCAAAGCTTGGTGACTTCAAATCAGAATTATTTAATATTCTCATGATTCTGTGGGTTGACTGGTGCTATAGACTGAATGTTTGTGTCCTTCTGAAAATTCATATGTTGAAGCCCTGAGCCCCAATGTGATGGTGTTAGGAGTGGGGCCTTTGAAAGGTGATTGGGTCATGAGAGTGGAGCCCTCATGAATGGGATCAAGACCCCTATAAAAGAGATCCTGGGGAGTTCTTTTGCTCTATCCAGTACCTGAGGACACAGTGAGAAGATGGATACCTATGATCCAGGAAGCAGGTTCTTTCCTATCAGACACTGAATCTGCCAGTGACTTGATCTTGGACTTTTCAGCCTCCAGAACTGTTATATCTCTTTAGCTTTTCTTTTAATGACACAGTTTTACTTCCTAAAAAGTCCAGGCCAACCATCTTGTAAAATTCCCAGGCCCACAATTGGTTTATTTCTTCATGTTGCCGTCTCACCTGTTTTTTTCCTCCCCTGTTTTTCCTGTATATAGGACTGGAGGTTTAGAGACTTGATGAGATTCAAATGACTTTGGCAAGGATATATCATATTTAATGCTGTGTATTTGCTATTGAATTACTTAAGAAAACAACGTCAAGTTGTTCCACAACTAGTGAGGGCTAAGGTGTTAAATAGCAGGCCACTCCCCTGAATGGTGCATATTTTCACCTTTTTTTTTTTTTTAAAGATTTTATTTATTTGACAAAGAGAAACACAGCCAGAGAGAAAACACAAGCAGGGGGAGTGAGAGAGGGAGAAGCAGGCTTCCCGCCGAGCAGGGAGCCCGATGTGGGACTTGATCCCAGGTCTCTGAGATCATGACCTGAGCCGAAGGCAGTCGCTTAACCAACTGAGCCACCCAGGCACCCCATATTTTCACCTTTAATGATAAGTAACTCATCTGTGTGGTTTTAGATTATTTAGCTATTGCTGCATAACAAACTATCCCAAAACTAAGTGGCTTAAAGTAATGATTTATTTAGGTCAAGATTCTGAGGGTTGGCAATTTGAGTTTGCTTATTTATTTATTTAATTTTAAAAAGATTTTATTTATTCGAGAGAGAGAGAGAGAGAGAGAGAGAGAGAGAGAGAGAGAACACAATCAGGGGCTGGGTGCAGAGGGAGAAGGAGAAGCAGACCCTCTGGGAGTGCAGGGAGGCCGACAGGGGACTCCACCCAGGACTCCTGGGATTGTGACCCAAGACAAAGGCAGACGCTTAACCAACTGAGCCACCCAGATGCCCTTTAACTTGAATTTAGAGGGTAATTCTGGTTTCAGCTGGACTTCCTCATGCATCTACGGTCAGCTGTAGATTGGCTAGCTGGCTTTGTTCTTGGTTGTTGACTCACTATTGCCTGTGGCACCTCAAATATCCTCGGCAGGCTAACCTGGGCTTATTCTCATGACAACGGTAGGGTTCCAAGGGAGCAAGTGGAAGTGCATGACGTCTACGTTAGGAACTGACACTGTCATTTCTATCATATTCCATTGGTCAAAACAAATCACAAGTCCAGTTGAGATTCATGGAGTAGCAACAAATAGGCTCCATCTCTTCACAGGGGAGCTACAAAGTCACATTGCAAGACACAGGGCTAGAGAGGGAAGGAGTGAGACCATTCTTCACAATTAGTCTACAATAGGCATCATGTTGCCTGTCAATCTCTCCTGGTGATTTTGGCATCCGTTGATGATTCCCACCTGAGTCAATTATTACATCGTGGTGACATAAGGGTAATTTACTTCTCTCTCTCTTTTTATTGAAGTGTTGTTGAGACACAATACTAAAAAAAGTGTGATTTCTTAATTCAACCATTTTCCCATATTTTCTAAGTAGCATTCGCCTGTAAAAAGAGCCTTCCTCCATAACAAAAAAACAAAAACAAAAACAAAACAATGGGCAAAGGGCCTGAATAGACATATTTCCATTCTTCCAAAAAGACACATGAAGAGGTGTTCAACATCACTAACATCAGGGAAATGCAAATCAAAACCATGATAAGATATATTATTTTATGTTTGTCAGAATGCCTAGTATCAAAAGACAAGAAATAACAAGCGTTGGTGGGAGCGTGGTGAAAACAAAAACCACTTGTGCATTGTTGGTGAGAATGTATATTGACGCAGCCACTGTGAAAAAGAGTATGGAGTTTCCTCAAAACACTAAAAATAGGAATACCATAAATCCAGTAATTCCACTATTGGGTGTTTACCCAGAGAAAAAGAAAACACTAATCGGAAAAGATATGTACCTGTATGTTTATTGTAGCATTGTTTACAAAAGCCAAGATATGAAAACAACCGAAGTGTCCATTGGTAGACGAATGAATAAAGAAGCTATTGTCTGTGTACATGTACATACACACATACACACACACACACACACACACACACACACAGTCCACACTGGAATATTATGCACCATAAAAAGGGATGAGATCGTGCCATTTGTGAAAACATGGATGGACCTAGAGAGACTTATGCTAAGTAAAATAAATCAGACTGAGAAAGACAAGTACCATATGATTTCACTTACATGTAGAATCTAAAAGTAAAACAAAAGAAACGAACAAAGAAACAAAAATGAACAAAACCCCCACACTCTTAAATACAGAGAACACATTCATGAATGCTACAGGGGAGGAGTGTGGGGGATGGTAAAAATAGGTAAAGGACATTGGGAGATACAGGTGTCCAGTTACAGAATGAATAGTCATGGCAATAAAAAGCAAGGCGAAAGGAGTATAGTCAATGATATCGTGCACTGTGTGGTAACAGGTGGTTTGTGGTGACCATAGCATAACTTATAAACTTGCCAAATCACTATGTTGTACATCTGAAATTAATGTAACATTGTGTCAACTACATTCAAATAAAAAAATTGAGAAGAAGAGTAACTACACACACACATACACACAATATTCCTTTATTCTTTTCTTTTTTATTATCATAAGCAACATTTTAATAATTATGTGAAACCATATGCTCATAAAAATTAAAAAAATACAGAACCAAGCAAAATATGTTAAAAAAGTCTGTAATCGTACTTTCTAGAGGGACCCATTATTACAATTTTGTACGTATTGTCTCATATATAAACATACATACAATACAGATATGAAACGAGATATTACTTCACATAACACTCAGATTTCAGGTGTCTTTGAAATACCATAATAAACATCTTACACTAGTAAAAACACTAATATTTAAAAACAGAATGAAGTGGCAAAACACTTTCCCAAAACTTGGTTTTTTGCTCACAATCTTACTTTTTCTTAGACATATGTATTATAGATCCAGTATGATCAATCACCACTTCCACATCTAATTAGCCAAGTCCCATTTAAATCCAGTCACTGTCTTTGGATTACAGTTTATCATCCTGGCTTGGCTCCTCACTACTCCTCAATCCGCCCACTCTCATCGTCTCCAAGTTCACCTCTTGCCGCTTACTCTTTCTGCCTCTGTTATTCCAGATTTCTTTCAGTTCCTTGAACTCACTATACTGTTCATACTTCCTGGTTTTGAACATCTGGTTCCATCTCCTGAAACACTCCCTTCCTCACCTCCTCCCCCAGCTGAGACTATGTGTGATTACATCTTGTTCACCTTCAGCTTCAGCTCACGTCCTCCTTCCTCAGAGAGGCCTTCTCTGACTCCCAAACTGGCTTACATTCTTCTGTTTTGTGTCCTGTAATACTCAAAACTAACTTAATGTTTCTATTCATGGTCAGGCTGTAAGTGCCAAGAGGACAAAGTAACTGGGTCTCCATTGTCTATCATGTATCCTCGGGGCTGGCATGGCATCTGGCACATTATGGTACTCAATACATTTTTATTTAATGAAAAAAAAATGGAACAGTGTTCTAGAATACTGGAGACCTACCACAATCCTATTTCTAAACATTCCCTCTGCCCCATCCTAGCCATTTAGTTCCTGAGCACATTGTAGTGGACCCTGTCAATGCTCTGCCTACATCCTCTTGGACCCCTTAGTAAAACATTTCTTAATGCTTTTTAATGGCCAGCACTTGCAACTCTCTTAGGAGGACTGTCCCTGAGTTATTACAACTTCTTCCCCCTTCCTCCAGCCTTTTTGTGGTATAACTGACAAATAAAAACCCTCTATATTTAGGGTGTACATGTGATATATGTATACATTGTGAAATGACCACCTGATTACCACAATCAAATTAACTAATGCATCCATTGTCTCACAACGTTAACTGAAAAAAAAGATTTCATTTTTGAGTAATCTCTACACCTAACTTGGGGCTTCAACTGACAATCCCAAGATCAGGAGTCACATGCTTTACCAACTGAGCCAGCTGGTTTCCCTAGCTTTTGTGTGTATGTGTGTGTGTGTGTGTGTGTGTGTGTGTGTGTGTGTGTGTGTTAAGAACATTTAAGATCTACTTTCTTAGCAAATTTCAAATATAGTACTATTAACTATAGTCACCATGCTGTACATTTTATCCCCAGAACTTATTCATCTTATAAATGAAAGTTTGTACCCTTTGACCAACCACTTCACATCTCTCCTAGCCGCTAATCCCTAACAACCACCATTCTATTTTCTGGTTATATGAATTCAACTTTTCCAGATCCCACATATAAGTGAGATTATACAGCATTTGCCTTGCTGTATCTGGTTTATTTCACTTAGTGTAACTTATGGTTATACAGCCAAAGGAAATGAAATCAGAATTAGAGCTGCTTTGCTCAGGCAAAGGGCAAAGGAAGGGACTGGAAGTTTACATTCCTCCTTGCCAGCACTCCCAGGTCTTAGCCACTGCAGAAGCATGAAAGCTCAACTCCTTGACTCCAGTTGGGATAAACTCTAAACTCTGAGCAATTATCTACATTCCAGAAGTCCCCTCCAGGATCCAGCTGGACTTCACATGTGATTGCATCCATTCTTGGCTTTCCTCCCTCGCCATCCAGCTTCCCTAATGCCCTTATTAGTTTCTCTTGGGAGCATTTTTTTCTTTTTGTGCAGGAACTCAGGAAATACTACTCCAGTGAGTCATTTTTTTGGAAATTTTAACTTTTTAATTGAGAAATTGATGTATAACATTGGATTAGTTTTAAATGTACAACATAGTTATTTTTTATTGTATTTCTAAACAATTGAGATATAATTGACATATAGCATTATATTAGTTTCAGGTGTATAATGTAATAATTTGACATTTGTATATATCATGAAAGGATCACCATTATAAGCTTAGTTGACATTCATCAACACACAGTTACAAGTTTTTTTCTTGTGATGAGATCTGTTTTTTTTTTTTTTTAAGATTTATTTATTTATTCAAGAGAGAGCAAGTGTTCGTGCCAATGGAGGGAGGGCAAAAGGCAGAAATCCTCAAGGAAATTCCCACTAAGCGTGGAGCCCAGTGCAGGGCTTGATCTCATGACTCTGAGATGGTGACCCTAGTTGAAACCAAGAGTGGGATGCTCAACTGACTGAGCCATCTGGGGACCCCAGATCTAATTTTTTTTTAAAGATTTTATTTATTTATTTGACAGAGAGAGAGATCACAAGTAAGCAGAGAGGCAAGCAGAGGGAGAGGAGGAAGCAGGCTCCCCGCTGAGCAGAGAGCCTGACGTGGGCCTCAATCCTAGGACTCTGAGATCATGACTTGAGCAGAAGGCAGAAGCTTTAACCCACTGAGCCACCCAGGCACCCTAGATCTAATTATTTTAAGATTTTTATTTAGAGAGAAACAGAGAGAACGTGAACAGCAGAAGGGGCAGAGGGAGAGAGAGAATCAATCTTAAGCAGACTCCATGCTGAGTCCAAGTTCCCAGCGGGGCTTGATCCTACGACCCAGGGATCATGGCCTAAGCAGAAATAAAGAGTCCTGACTAACCGACTGAGACACCCAGGTGCCCCCCGACCCGATATATGTTTTTTTAAAAGATCTCTTTTAAGATTACTTAGCAAGATTTGAATATACAATATTGTATAGTAAACTGTACTTTTTTAAAAAAATATTTTATTTATTTGACAGAGAGAAACACAGCCAGAGAGGGAACACAAGCAGGGGGAGTGAGAGAGGGAGAAGCAGGCTTCCCGCCGAGCAGGGAGCCCGATGTGGGACTCGATCCCAGGTCTCCGGGATCATGACCTGAGCCGAAGGCAGTTGCTTAACCAACTGAGCCACCCAGGCGCCCCAGTAAACTGTACTTTTAAGCCTTCCTTCCTTCCTTCCTTCCTTCCTTCCTTCCTTCCTTCCTTCCTTCCTTCCTTCTTTCTTTCTTTCTTGCTTTCTTTTCATTTATTTATTTATAAGTAGGCTCCACACCTAGCATGGAGCCCATCATGAGACTTGAACTTACAACCTGGAGATGAAGACTCAAACTGAGATCAAGAGTTGTTTGCTTAATTGACTGAACCACCTAGGTACACCTTAAGTCTACTTTTAAGATCCATTCTTTATTATTATTATTATTTTAAATTTCATTTTATTTTTCTAGTGTTCCAAGCTTCATTGTTTATGCACCAATGTTCCATGCAATAGGTTCCCTCTTTAATACCCACCACCAGGTTCACCCATTCCCCCACCCTCTCCCTTCCCAAACCCTCAGTTTGTTTCTCAGAGTCCACAGTCTCTCATGCTTCATCTCCTCCTCTGATTTACCCCAATTCACTTTCCCTTTCCTTCTCCTAATGTCCTTCATGTTATTCCTTATGCTCCACAAGTAAGTGAAACCATATGATAATTGACTTTCTTTGCTTGGCTTATTTCACTTAGCAAAATCTCCTCCAGTCCCTTCCATGTTGATACAATAGTTGGGTATTCATCCTTTCTGATAGAAGCATAATATTGCATTGTACATATGGATCATATCTTCTTTATCCATTTGTCTGTTGAAGGTCACCTGGGCTCTTTCCACAGTTTGGTGATTATGGATATTGCTGCCATGAACACTGGGGTACATATGGCCATTTTTTCACTACCTCTGTATCTTTCGGGGTAAATACCCAATAGTGCAATTGCAGGGTCATAGGGTAGCTCTATTTTTAGTTTTTTAAGGAATCTCCATACTGCTTTCCAAAGTGGCTGAACCAACTTGCATTCCCACCAACAGTGTAAGAGGGTTCTCCTTTCTTCACATTCTCTCCAACGCTTGTTGTTTCCTGTCCTGTTGATTTTGGCCATTCTGAGTGGTGTAAGGTGGTATCTCAAGGTGGTTTTGATTTGAATTTCCCTGATGGCTAATGATGACGAACATTTTTTCATGTTTCTGTTAGCCATTTGTATGTCTTCTATAGAGAAGTGACTGTTCTTGTCTTCTGCCTATTTTTTGATGTGATCATCATTTTTTTGGTTCTTGAGTTTGAAGAGTTCTTTATAGATCTTGGATATCAGCCCTTTGTCTGTAGTGTCATTTGCGAATATCTTCTCCTATTCCATGGGTTGCTCTTTGTTTTCTTCACTCTTTCCTTTGCTGTGCAGAAGTTTTTATTTTGATGAAGTCCCAAAACTTCATTCTCACTTTTGTTTCCTCTGCCTTTGGAGACATTTCTTGAAAGAAGTTGCTGTGGCCAATGTTGAATAGGTTACTGCCTATATTCTTCTCTAGGATTTTGATAGATTCCTGCCTCATGTTCAGGTCTTTCATCCATTTCATTGTGTGTGGCATAAGAGAATTGTCGAGTTTCATTCTTTTATACATAGCTGTCCAATTTTCCCAGCACCATTTATTGAAGAGACTGTCTTTTTTCCACTGGATATTTTTTCCTTTGTCAAAGATTATTTGGCCGTAGAATTGAGGGTCCATACCTGGACTTGCTACTCTGTTCCATTGGTCTCTGTGTCTGTTTTTGTGCCAGTACCATCTACTCTTTTAGCAACATTCAAATACATGCTGAGGTAGAGTAAACTATAGTCACCAGGCTGTACATTACATCCCCAGGATATATTTAGCTTATAACTAGAAGTTGTACCTTTTGATCACTCTCATCCATTTTCCCATCCTCCCTTGCCTCTAGCAAGCAATAATATGGTGTTTGTATCAATGAATCCTACTTTTTTTTAAGATTCCATATATAAATAAGATCAAACAGTATTTGTTTTTCTCTTTCTGACTTATTTCACTGAGCATAACACCCTTGAGGTCCAACTATGTTGTCAAAAGTGGCAAGATTTCCTTTTTTAAAATAGCTGAATAATATTCCATTATGTGTGTGTGTGTGTGTGTGTGTATCTATATATGTCACATTTTCTTTATCTATTAATCCATCGATGGACAGAGGTTGTTTCCGTGTTTTTGATATTGTAAATAATGCTGCAATGAACACAAGAAGTGGACATCTTTTTGAGATAGTGATTTCTTTTCTTTCAGATAAATACCTAGAGGTGGAATTGCTGGATCATATGATAATTCTATTTTTTAAAAGGTTTATTTATTTATTTGAGAGAGGGAGAGAAAGAATGTGAAAGCAGGGTGGGAGGGGCAGAAGGGGAGGGAAAGAGAGTCTTTTTTATTTAAAGGTTTTATTTATTTATTTGACAGCAAGAAACACAGCTAGAGAGGAAACAAGCAGGAGGAGTAGGAGAGGGAGAAGCAGGCTTCCCACTGAGCAGGGAGCCCGATGCGGGGCTCGATCCTGAGACTCTGGGATCATGACCTGAGCCAAAGGCAGACACTTAAGGAATGAGCCAAGCAGGCACCCTGGAAAGAGAGTCTTTAAGCAGACTCTGTGCTGAGCGTGGAGCCTGATATGGGTCTTGATCTCACAACTCTGAGATCAGGACCTAAGCCAAAACCAAGAATTGGATGCTTTTATAAAAATTTTTAAATTAAAAAAAATATTTTATTTATTTGACAGAGAGAAACACAGCCAGAGAGGGAACACAAGCAGGGGTAGTGAGAGATGGGGAAGCAGGCTTCCCGCTGAGCAGGGAGCATGACCTGAGCTGAAGGCAGTCGCTTAACCAACTGAGCCACCCAGGCGCCCCAAGAATTAGATGCTTAACCGACTACACCACCTAGATGCCCCATCAAAATTCTATTTTTAATCTCTTGAGGAACTTCTACACTGTTTTCCATAATGGTTGCCTCAATTTACACTCACTTTCAACTATACAAGGGTTCTCTCTTCTCCACATCCTCATCAAATGCTCCTTGGGGAGCATTTTTTTTTTTTTAATAAGTCACCTGAATATGAATCTTTGTCCCAGTCTGCTGCTACATCTCGTGATCTAGGGCCCACAACAAGCTTGCTTCTGACTCAGGGCACTTAACTCTGCTTTAGCTTCCTTCCTTCCTTTACAAGATTTCTATGTAAATGTCATCTCCTCAGAGAGGCTTTCCTGAACCCCAGATATAAAATAGCACCACTCCTTCATTCCTGTCCTGCTTCTATTGCTTTCCATCTCAGTAATTTATTTTATTTTTCTTTCACAGTAGTAATTACTCTTTAAAGTACATACTTACCTTTTCGTTTACATTTCCCTCATTCCCTGGCATCTGCTCCACGAGAGGAGGGACTTTGTCTCTTTCGTTATTGCTGCTGTAGAACTGAGCACCTAGTGGCACTTAATAAAAATTACTGGAATGAATTATTATTATTTTTTTAAAAAATTTATTTGACAGAGAGAGACAGGGAGAGCAGGAACACAAGCAGGAGGAGTGGGAAAGGGAGAAGCAGGCTTCCCACAGAGCAGGAAGCCCAATGTGGGGCTCAATCCCAGGACCCCAGGATCATGATCTGAGCTGAAGGCAGATGCTTAGTGACTGAGCCACCCAGGAACCCCTATTATTCTTTAATACAGAAGGGAAATGTAGTAATGGAAACTTTGGGTCAAAGGAGTAAAATAAAATCCCACCATTAAAACTTACATTTTCTTAAAAATTGTATATAATCTTTGGAACTACATATTTTTTGGTTACTTTTTTTTTTCATTTTGTAACTGTTTGTCAGAAATAAGTATTTTAATTAATGTTGAATGGCCTCCCTGTAGGAACCCCAAAGACTAATGGCATTTTCCAAGTTCTTCATGAGAACTTAACTCCATTGTAGATAGTACAAATGAAAACAATTTGCAATAAAAGAATATGGAATGGAGTTGTAGTCCTTGTTTTTGCAAACTAACTCTGTAACCTTGACCATCGTACCCTTCCTCTAAAATGACTGGGCTGGGCTGGATCAGTTATTATCAAACTTTTGTGTGCTTACAGGTAGATGAAAATTTCCTGGCTCAACATGGGAGATTTTAGTTTAGGAGGTCTGGGGTGGGCCTCAGAATCTGTATTTCCCCCAAATTACTACAGGTAATTTAAGAACAGTCTATACACCATCCTTAACAGTCAACTGGGCAAGATGTTGTTTTTATTTATTTATTATGTCTATCAGTTCACAAACTTTTATTGGGCATCTACTATGTACTCTGCTATGTGTCATAGATTCTGGAGATACAGCCACGAACAAAATAGACTAATCTTCATTCTCCTGGAGGAGAGAGAGAGAGAGAGAGAGAGAGAGAGAGAGAGAGAGAGATACAGAACATTTGACAGGAGACACAGACAAAAAAAAAAACTCCATAAAAATATATATCTAGTGTTAGAAGGCGTCAAGTGCTAAAGAGAAAACAAGTATGGCATAGGGTGCTGAACAAGTTGGGGCGGTGGTGATTGGGCTTGTAATCAGGCAAGACTTACTTAGATATTGACATTTGAGGAGAGAGGGACTTAACAATGAAGCTATCTGGAAGAAGAGCATTCCTTAATATTAACAACACAGGAAGCAACAAATGTTGATGAGGCTGTGGAGAAAGGGGAACCCTTTTACATTGCTAGTGGGAATACAAGCTGATACAGCCACTCTGGAAAACAGTATGGAGCATCCTCAAGAAGTTAAAAATAGGGTCGCCTGGGTGGCTCAGTCAGTTGAGTGTTTGTCTCTAGTTCAGGTCATAATCCCAGGGTCCTGGGATCAAGCCCCACGTTGGGCTCCTTGCTTGGCAGGAGAGAGTGCTCCTCTCTTGCTCTCTGTAAAATAAATAATTAAAATCTTAAAAAAGGAAGAACTTAAAAATAAAGCTACAATTGTACTAGTAGGTATTCACCCCAAAGGTACAAAGGTAGTGATTCAAAGGGACATCTGCCCCTAAATGTGCATAGCATCAAAGTCCACAATAGCCAAACTGTAGAAGGAGGTGAGATATCGGTCAACAGATGAATGGATAAAAAAGATGTGGTTCATATACACAACAGATATTACTCAGCCATCAGAAAGGATGAATACCTACCATTTACATTGACATGGATGGCACTGGAGGCGATTATGCTGAGCGAAATAAGTCAATCAGAGAAAGGCAATTATCATATGGATTCACTCATTTATGGAGTCTAAGCAACAGCACAGAGGATCACAGGGAAAGGGAGTGAAGACAGAATGGGAAGAAATCAGAGAGGGAGACAAACCATAAGACACTCTTAACACTAGGAAACAAACTGAGGGTTGCTGGAGGGGAGGTGGGTGGGGGAATGAGGTAACCAGGTGATTGGCATTAAGGAGGGCACGTGATATGATGCGCACTGGCTGTTATATGCGACTGATAAATTATTGAACACTATACTGAAACTAATGATGTATTATATATATTGGTTAATTGAATTTAAATTAAAAAAAAGAAGAGTATTCTCAATGGAGGGATGGGGAACTGCAAACAGCTCTAAGGAGGGAGGCACCTGCATTTTGGAGGATGGGCATGGAGTGCAGCGATGAGAGGAGTAACAGGAAATGGGGGGGGGGGGAGCCTGAGAGGCCAGATCACACAGAGCCTTATAGGTCATTTTATAGTCTTAAGTTTTACTCTGAGGCAATAGAGGGTTTTAAGACCTTTACTCAGAAGGCAATAGAGGGTTTTAAGCAGAGCAGAGGCATTGTTTGTTCTATTCTTCAAAAAATTCAGTCCACAAGGGGAGCAAGGGTGGAAACAGGCAGGTGGTAAGTGCTTTTATGTGTTAGCTAATTTAATTCTCACAACAAAGAGCTTTAACATTCTATTACCCATCGGTTGTCTGACTTGGTGAAAAATTTTAAAAAATAATTTTACTCAGTTCTTTGTCCTTGCTGTCATTACTGTTTATGTAATATATTAATTCTCAACCATTCAAACTTTCTTGGTCTTTTTTAAAGCAGGGAGTGTTGGTAGGATGGGAGGTGATAGGGTCATTCTTCCTTCCCTTCTGATATTTCTTTCCTTGTGGATGGACATACACTCACCCAACACCATGAGAGTGGGGAATGTTGTCCCATGTCTGGTGGGTGAATTTGGAGGGGGGGAGTGGTATGCCTCTCTCTCTTTTCTGCTCTCAGGCAACATTTGTTCCTCTCTGCTTCTGTAGATGCTAAGTTCCATAAGGATAGCCTTCCACTTGGGAAGGGCTGTGCTCGTTCAGCACTGAGTTTAGTTTGGGGTTCAGTATTGGAAGTTCATGTAGCTCTCATACCTCTATGTAACATAATTCTGTCATTTATCACCAACAAAAGTAATGTTTGGCTTCCAAAAACCTTATTTATTGTGTCTATCGGTATTGGTGATCAAGTAGAAAGGGGTATAATTCTGAGTTTATCTCAAACCCTAGCAATATTTTTTGCAGCACTTCTCTTAGTTCTTACAACAGTGTTAATGCAGTTTTATTTTAAGTTTTTCTTAGGTGCAAGCACCTTGTTGGTTAGTCATTCACAAAAATTACAGTAGGTGGCAGACACATTCTATTAAAATCAACCTCCATCCAGAGCAGTTATATTAAGGAGCTTGCCAATTTTTACAATGTCCCATTAGAAATCACATCATCTTTGTTTAAGCTTCTGTAACAGGGTACCACGGATTGGGTGGCTTTTAAATGGCAGAAATTTATTTCCCACAGTTCTGGAGGCTGGAAGTCCAAAATCTGGGTGCTAGCATGGTTAAATTCTGGTGAAGAGCCTCTCCTGGGTTACAGACTGCTAAGTGCCCACTGTATGGTGGTATGGTGGAAAGAGAATGAGAATACTCTTTGGCTTTTTCCTTTAAGGACACTAATCCTATTCGTAAGGGCTCTACCCTCATGCTCTAATCACCTCCCAAAGACTCCACCTCCAAGTAGGATCCCGTTGGGATTAGGGTTTCAATATATGAATTTTGAACATAAATTCAAACAATTTGGGGGACACAAATAATCAGTTCCAGATTCACTTGGCAAAACATCTACGTTAGACTATTTAAGAAAGAATCCTGTTGGTTCTTATTGTGGAGTTGGCAGTCTTTTGAATGCTTGTGAGACATGTTGAAGGGATTTAGTGTTAGTAGATTTTATTTTTTTGAAATACAAGTTGTTCAGAGCCAAGTCTTTCAAATAAGAAAAGCCACTGAATTGAGTTTTTTGATGTGTAGGATAATTTTTGGAAGTATTCATTTGTATTTTTGGCATATGTTTATTTCTGCTCCTCCAATCCAAGTATGTAGCCAGGCCCTTGAGAAATTCTTTGCTTCCGATATGTTTTAATAGAAGTATAAATTTTGATGTCAGTAAGTCTTTTTTGATTTTGATAGAGTATTACCTCTACTGAATATAATTTATGTCCTGAATAGGTAAGAAAAAGAAGAGAATGGACAAACAGAGAGTGATAAAAGATACTAGAGTCTAGGAAGGAGGTAAAAATCACTGGAACTCATGTTTGTTAGAAACCAGGGCCCCTGGCACAGGACCCCCAGCCTAAGACTTCAGTGTTCCGAGTATGCACAGAACAGGTGGGATGCTGGACAGGAAGGGGTCACAATCCATTGGGGCAATGGACTTCTTGGCAGTCTGGACAGGTGACTAAGAAACTCTTCTATGCTTCAGTGCCAAAAGATCCCAGGATCTTGGTGCAACTTGGAATTGGGAACCCAAATAATGGATGGAAGTGCATATCTCCAGCAGCGTGGCAGAATGGGGCTCAGAGTCAGTTTTAAGGTGATTAAAAGAAAATAAAACAACACATTATTTCTTGTATCCTTGAATTTATGAACTTGGAGTCATACCCATCACAGATATCTGATAAGCGGTTAATATCCAAAATACATAAAAAACTTAAAAAACTCAACACCAAAATCACAAATAATCTGAATAAAAATGGGCAGAAGGAGGGCCTGGCTGGCTTAGTCAGAAGAGTGAGTGACTCTTGATCTTCAGGTCATATGTTTGAGCCCCATGTTGGGTGTAGAGATTACTTAGATGAATAAATCATTTTTAAAAATGGAAAGAAGACCTGGAAAGACATTTTTCCAGAGAAGACATACAGATGGCCAACAGACAAATGAAAAAGATGCTCAACATCACTAATTATCAGGGAAATGCAAATCAAAATCACAGTGAGATATATCACCCTTACACCTGTCAGAACAACTAGTACCCAAAAGGCAAGAAATAGCAAGTGTTAGTGAGGGTGTGGATAAAGAGGAATCCTGGTACCCTGTTGGTGGGACTGTATACTGGTGCAGCCACTGTGGAAAATAGTATGGCATTTCTTCAAAAAATTAAAAACAGAAATACCTTACCATTCAATAATTCCACTACTGGGTATTTACCCAAAGAAAATGAAAACACTAATTCAAAAAGATATATGCACCCTATGTTTTCTGCAGCATTATTTACAATAGCCAAGATACGGAAACAACCTAAGTGTCTATCAATAGATGAATGGATAAAGAAGATGTGTTATAAATACACAGTGAAACAGTATTCAGCCAGGAGAAAGGAAGATACTCTCTCATTTGTGACAACATAAATGTATCTAAAGGGTATTATGCTAAGTGAAATAAGTGAAAATAAGTGAAATAAGCCAGACAGAGAAAGGCATACATAATATAATCTCACTTCCATGTGGAATCTAAAAAATAAAACAAATGGAGAAACAGAAAACAAAACAACAGACTCTTTTTTTTTTATTGTTACTAAAATTTTTTTTCCAGTGTTTCAAGATTCATTCCCCATTCCCCACACCCAGTGCTCCATGCTTTAGGTGTCCCCAGTACCCACCACCAGGCTCTCCCATCCCTCCACCCCCCTCCCTCCAAGTCCCTCAGTTTGTTTCTGTGTTCAAAGTCTCTGTTGTTTCGTTTCCCTCCCTAGATTA